>JAJEJO010053058.1:0-13598 GCA_020662805.1 Glaucomys volans | reverse complement strand
TTGTCTCATCTTTAGGAATACTGCCTCTTAAGAAAGCCAGGTCTCTGAGAATGCACTTTTAGCATGGGCTAAAACTGCTAACTGAATAATGTCTTTTGAAAGGGCTTTCAATTATATCTGATACATATCCAACCATTTTGTGTTCACTTGATTGAACAGAGAAGTAAATGTTGAGACACTGGGGCATTGGCATGATCTGAAGAGGCTGTTGAAAGTAGATGACTGCATGTTCTGCACACCTGATTGTGATATGCATTGCAGGAAAATCGCCCAAGAAAGGTCAAATAATTTCTATAAAATTATGTAGATCAGTTATGAGAACAATCCAGCCATCATCTTTTGATGCAGGTCAAATTCCAATGTAGAGTGAGTAGGGAGGAGTAAAATATTTATCCCTGTCCCTCTAAGTAACAAGAGTGCTGCACCTGATCAATGAGCAGAACATTATCTGAGGGAAGCATGCAGGCATGTGTCAGTACCAGAAGTGGTCATTTTTTGGAAATATTTTAAGCTCTAATCTTTGGAACCAATGAAATTGGGGGAATTTTTCACATCTAAACACAAGTCCTTTAAAGTTGCAAACCACCTCAGGTTTGTGGGTGCTTGGAAAAGGAGGTTTTTCAGAGAAATGTCTGTTTCTCTAAATAAGGGAATGTCTCAGTATTTTCACAAGGCACAGTCTGTAAATATGTAAAGGAAATGGGAAGGGGTGTTGGCTCACAGGATCTATGATTCCATGAATAATAATTGCTCAGGGAAAAAAGAATCCTCAAACAGATCTCAAATGACCAGTAATTATATTTGCAGGAATTCCTCTCAACATTTGTTGCAGTGAGAGTATTTGCAGAAAACCCTGTCCTTTGAAATGTAAGTTTGTCATTTCTGCACAAAATGCTGCAACTGTGGTTTTGATTCCACACAGAAATTCTTAAATGATTTACTAATGCTTCTGGGAAAAGAGAGCAAAACAGAGAAGAGCTATAGTATGCAGAGTGGAAGGAGTTGGCATGGGGGACATTCTTTTGCAAGGGTGTTGTGTTTTCTGGCTCATGAAAGAAAATGCCTTGTTTTCTCTTTCTTGGGTTTCTTGCTGGCCCTTGGGCACCCTGGGTTTCCATGAATGCCTTGGATATCATCCTAGCTGTGATGCACATACCTCTTGCTGTCACAGAAAGGACATGTGCCAATACAATGGCGTCATGGTTGCCATGGCAACTAGACATTCTTCAGATCCTGACTCCAACTGAGGAACCATCAAGAAAAGTGCTGACTAACTGTGCTGGTAGGAGGGAAGAATAAGACAGGCCCTGTCATTCTTTTGCTTGCCACAAAGGTATCTGAACCTCTTAGCCCATAAGTAGAGTAATCAGTATGTGTTCTTGGCATGGCCCTTCTTACCTTGAGACACCTAATCCCATGCAAGAAAAGAAACCTTGCTGAAGCCTGTCAGACTGCCATACCATGTCTGTCCAGAACGGACCTATGTGCTCCTTGGTTGCAGGAACCAACATGATTTCCTGAGAATGGGGACTCTGATGCAAGCAATTGTTTCCCATCAGGTGTAGAAAACTAGGGAGAGATTAGGGCCTGCTGTAGGAACCGTGGGCAACAAGCCTAGCAATGCAACAGTGGGAAAGCATTAGTAAGATGCTCTTCCTGGTCTGGACTCACCCACTTGATTGCTGACTAGGGAAACTAGCCTGGGTTTTACCAGCCACTCGAAATTATGGCCCATGACATGTCAGAGCAGAGGAGAATGCCTGGCAGCTTGGAAACTTAGTGAAGTTTGAACTGGAACACATCACACCAACTCTGGGGTGATGCCTCACCTTTCCACGAATGCCCCAACAGGAGACAGTTGGAAGCTCAAAGGTAAGATATCTAAGTAGAAGTGAGGAAGTGCTGATGTCCCCAATGTCTAGAGGAGGGAGTTAATCACTAATCAATTAGGAAGGAGGCTAGCAATTTGCTGGCAATCGAGGAGAGACATTATATCTCACTCTACTGTCTAGGTCCAACCACCTCTGCTTTCCCTTACAATTACGGTGCACTCAGACATTGTCTTGCTATGATTTTCCAAGAGGCCATCCCACTCACCCTTTGATGCAGAAACACCTTCACACTGTGTCTTCACTTAAGGCATAATTCTCTTGACCTGCCATTCACTTTCTCAACAAAGGCCCTCTGGCATAATTCCAAGTACACCTAAACAGCAGCTCCTAGATGCCAACTACAGGCTGGGGTCACAGACCCTAGCACAGTGATCCTCCAAGAATATGAAATTGAAGGATAAAACAAGTGCCTGATGCAGAAGAATGAACCTGGACCTCAAGTGATACAGGGAATCCAGGTTTTAAATAACCCCTGTGGCTCCTGAATGTTATCAGCAGAAGTTATTCCATGTATTCACTGTCAATTCATACAAGCCTTTAATAAAAGATGTCTGTAAAAATGCAAAGCACAAAAAACTGAGTAATTGAGGGATATGTGCAGCTATGTTTTATCTACAAATCTCTGTTTTCAAGTTGAGAATTTGGTTGTGTTGGAAAACCTTGACATGTAGGGGTCCACTTCTTTGCAGAGAGACTGAAGTGTGCGCCAGAAAGCTTCTCCTTCACAAACCCTAGTACAGATGATATTTTCAATGTCATTTCTTGCTGAAGGGAATGATGAATTCCCAATATGATGTAAAGCTGAGCTTCAATATGTGACAATGGAAAATAATCAATTTTAGACTCTGGTGAGCATTTTCATGTTGTAGAACTTGCTGATTCAATATGCTTGCCAGCATAATAACCAGAAGGTTATGACCTCTTTATTCCTGAGAGTTGTCTCATCTTCAGGAATACTGATTCTTCAGAATTACAGGTCTCTGGGGAAGCACTTTGGAAGGGACCGCTGCTACTGACTGAAAACTCTCTTTTGACTGTGTTTACATTTAAATCTGATATTTACTCAACTGTTTGTGTTCACTTCATTGAACAGAGGAGGAAATGTTAGGGCACTGGAGGGTTGACATGATCTGAAGAGGTTCATTAAGGTAGAAGACTGCATGTTCTACAGACCTGACTATGTGACATGATTTGCAGAAAAACCACCCAAGGCAAAGTCAAATACTTTCTAAAAACTTCTGTAGATCACTTTTAAGAACAATCCAGCCAGCATTCTTTGATTCAGATCAAATTCCAATGTCTAGGGAGTAATTAGGAGGGACAGTTTATCCCTCTACCTTAAGGAACAAGAATGTTGTTCCTGTTCAATGAGCAGAAAATTAATCGAAGAAATATGGAGTCTTGTGGTGGTAGGAGACATTGACATTTGTAGGAAATATTATAAAATTTGATTTTTGGGCCCAGTGAAATTGAGATAATACTTCACCCCTGAACTCCATGTATTTACAATCAAAAACTGCTCACACCTATCTCATTCTTTTTATTCCTCACAACATTTCCTTGAGGAAATTCTAAGCAAATATGAAAAATGCCTATCTCAGTGGCATAGCTAAATCTTGCACTTCACCTCAGGAATGTGATGCTTGGAAAAGGTGGATTATCAGGGCAAAGTCTCTTACTCTGAATAAGGGAATGTCTTATCAACTTCTTGAGGCACAGTCTGTAAATATGTATAGGAAATGGGAAGACCTGTTTACTCTGTTATACGTCCCAAAATGTTATACTCCTCAAATACCATCAGGAGGGAGAGATGACCCCTCCCTAACCTCTTCCCCTTCCTGCAGAAGTGAGAGACTGCCCCACCCCCTGTTACTTCCCCTTCCTATAACTGCAATAGCTGCCACCAGAGACAGCCCCATCCCCTTTTCCTCCCCCAACCAATAACTGCCAAACTGGCCCAAAATAGTCCCACCCCCTTCCTCCCCTCCCTATAAATATTGGCAACAGAATAACGATCGTGCAATTCCCTGGCACACTGTTTTAAGGTGTGTGGGAGGTCGTTGCTGGCCAGCTGTAAATAAAGGCTTCTTTTGGCTTTATGTGACCGGTTTTGTTTTCACTGGGTAAAACATTTTGGAGGTGCCAGTTAGATAAGATTTCTCCAAGCCCTCACACCTAATTTGACCTCCTATGACAGTTGCCTGGGGACCTTACCCAGAGTAGAGAGGAGTTCTTGAGGGAGGTACCTCAAGGCCACTCTCAGGGGGGATTCCAGCCTGACTTCAGGACTCTCTTCTGGATTAACCCACCTGGTATCTCTCTGTCTGTATCTGTATCTGTAGGCCGCCTGGTATCTATATGTGTACCTGTCCTGGTAAGCCAGCTATCTATATCTGGGGGATGTTGTCAGAATGGATACAGTTGCTTAAACCAGTCCCAGGATAGGCTGAGATGTCACTCCTGCCCACTGGTAGGCCTCTTTGTTGTGTGGCCTAATCTGCTAGGTGTGGCCTAATCTGGTATCTAACGATGGCTTGTCTGTCTGTATTTGTCTTGTTAGCCTGGATAGTGGTCCTTTGTACTGCTTATGTTTTCAATGTGCTTTGTGTGAGGCCTCTCTTTCCAGAACAGTCTAAGGGAAAGAATCAGTCAACTTTGGGACCCACTGCTCTCTTGTTTTTTAGAGAAAATTTTCAGGACTTCCAAGAATGTGACATTAACTACATAGCTTATGTTAATAGATTAAACTTAAGAAAGTTTTGAGAATTGAAAGGGCCCATTTTCAAGGTCAGTTGGCACCCTCACGGAATGACTGACCTCCCTCCCACACTCAGGGTCCAAGACATCATCTTTGGGTGGCCACATCATCCTGATCAGGTACAATACTTTCAAACTTGGATTGACATACTACACCCTACACAGATTCAGTCCCAGCTTCTGTTCTTCTGAGATTGGCCCCTTCCACCAGGGGCATTTCATGTATATGTGCTTTATACTACCAGTGATTTATATAATTGGAATAACCAGAATTCATTTTTCTCTGATGAGCTCCAAGGGCTCATATTCTTTTTAGAGTCTGTTTTCTTCACTCATCAACCCACCTAGGATGACTGTCAACAGCTCCTACAGACCCTGTCCCTCTTTCTTTCTGGAGGGCAAAATGGGCACCCATCAGCTACTTAAATGCAGATAATGCAGCTGCCATCCTTCAAGACTCAGGTAAGAGGTTCCTGGCTTAGGCAAGTCACAATCACCTCCTCTATGCAGAGCAGGCATGTTTGATTTGCCAAAGTCATTTCCTACTTTGTTGTCTTAGATTCCACCTGCTGCTTGGTTTACTGTGTTAAAATATGGACCTTTATATGTTGAATCCTTGCAGCACTAAAATTGGGTTTGTTATTGAAATTTGTGAGCCAATTCAAGAAATACAGCTTCATATTGCAAATTATGAATTATTTTCTTCTACTCCTAAAGACATTTTGTCATCAATCAGTGACAGATATTCCACAAATAAATGGATTAAGCTGAGTACTTTCCATGGTAGAGATGAGTGGAATGTCCAGAATTTCCCCTTAGATGAACAGATGCATGCAAAATATGTAAAAATATTCATCAAGTACATAAAGGTCAAGCTGGTATCACATTTTGGGTCAGAGCACTTTTGTCCCTTAATCTTTATAAGAGTATTTGGCACAAGCACAGTGGAAGAATATGAAGAAATTCCTGGTTACCCATACCAGATAACTTTTTAGATTTTTGAAGATGCAAACAATGCAAGGTTTAAGTGGTATGTTCCTGAAGCTCAGCAGTGTGGATCAGAAAAATTTAAAAAGTGTTTTATTAGAACTCCAGCAAAAGTAAATTGTATGGTGCTTTACTAAAATAATTAATGGCTGTGTTATTTTTCCAGGACTCTTGTTTTTAAATTTTTTGAGTTCATTACTTTTGATCAGTCCTATTTTTATTCAACTCGAGTTTTTTAACATCTTTACATTGCAATGGAGATACAAAGCTACAGGGCCTTTTTGTGTTAAGTGTATGATGTGTTTTCTTGTCTTGTCTTGTGTGATATCAAATTGATGTAAAGAACACTCAAAGAAATTAAAACATAATATGCATCCAGATACCTTTAATTCATGTGATTTAAAGGGTTCAATTTCAATTGTGTAAACAGTTGAAGCTACTTACCTCACAAGTCTCTAGGTGGTCAAATTAATAAAATGTTGATGTCTATAAAATGTCTAATATCAATTGTCTTTTTAGGACTTTTCCTCCACAGGTAAGAGATGGCAGATATTACTTTTCTGATCTTGATTGTTGCAGTAAAATAAGTAAATTAGAATTTA
Organism: Glaucomys volans; assembly: GCA_020662805.1. Lineage (NCBI taxonomy): Eukaryota > Metazoa > Chordata > Mammalia > Rodentia > Sciuridae > Glaucomys > Glaucomys volans. The sequence goes on along the minus strand of JAJEJO010053058.1, from coordinate 7,360 downwards.
CACATATAAAATTGCTCGTATGTATGTGTTAGAGATATCTTGTTGATTTATAAGGTTAAAATGCTGTTAAATAACATTGAGTAAACATGAACCTTTAATTTCATGGGGTAACATAATTAAAACATTACTGATGTTTTCATGGATTGGTAAATAAGAAGGGATTAAAACTGTTTTGTGACATCACTAAAAACAAGGTTACTAAGAGTGAAAGTTTAACAAGTACAATTCTATAAAAAATGGGATACAAAAGTTTCAACTGTGATTCAATTAAAGTACTATAAATAACAAAATATTTCATGAAATAAAATGGAATAATTTATCCAATCAGAAATTCAGATGGATCCATAGAAGTTGGGTTAGAATATGAACAAGGAGGAGTCAACAGATTGGAAAGGAAAAGTAGAGGATTCTAGGTATGGAAATATATCCAGTGTAAGGACAAAGAATATATTTCTGTATAAGAAGGTCTGTAGTTAAGTGAAGGGCAATTTCAACAAATTCGTGTGTAAACTAAGTGGGTATATGTATGTGAGACCATCAATTAAAAGCTAATTAAGTTTTTTGTAAGGTCAAATATTAATGGACTGATATAAAAAACTGTAATCAATATGTTAAAATAACAAGGATTTCTTCATAAAATTTAATTCACTCTTAACATTGCTCAGTTTTGTTCTTTGGAACAATTGGTCTTGGAGATTGGGATTTATACTATTGTGGTTAAATAATTAATGGGGTATTGTGCTACGTTGCAGAGTCTAGGTTTTGTTGAAAAACTAGGTTCGGTTGTTGTTCTTCATATATTATTGTGTCCATGCCTTCCAGCTGCAAGTCTTTAGAGCAGAGGATTTGTCGGGCTGATGTCCTCCAAACTAGGCTTGTCTGTGCTGGTAATTCTAATCTTATAGAAATGGCAAGTTTCACTTGGGCCATGATTATATCACTTGATGATCTGTGGCAAACCTGTTATCAGTAGGGCATATGTAAATTTGTTGCTTTTACACTGAAATCAAAATTTGAATGCAAATATATTTAGAGTTGATGAGAGCCTGATTTGTTTGAAGGTTAATATCATGAAACATGGAGGCATTTCATCATTTTGCCACACAAAAGTAAAGTTGGAAACTCTTGGCCTTTCCTTGATTTGTTTTGGATGTTGTGTACTGTGCTGGTAGTCATTCACATAGATATGGGACACAATGCACGTGGATGGTGTAAAATGATGTACAAAAAGATGACAATGATCAACTTCAGGACTAGAACTTGACCTAGGATTGTGGGGAGCCCTGCCTAATGAAGCTCTTCTTCCCACCCTCCTGCATGTCAAAATGGCTCCAGGATAGGCCAACCTTTAGCTTGTTTGAAATTATATTCAAAAGATGGTTTTTTGTTGAAAAATTACTGTGATATCAAACAGATTATATAATATATACCTCAGAAAACATTTAAGATGGCTATTACACACACTAAAGTCTATAACTGTTGCCTGATTGATGTTTTTTAGAAGTACTGCTTCAAGAACAACCTAAATTAACTTGAGATAATAAGCTATCACCTCTAATACAGCTAAGATAATATAGACCTTAATTAAATAAGAGGGGGTGTATAACTGTGGGTTGGTGAACATTGAAGTTGAAACCCAGTGCCCTTGCTTTGTAGTTGGAGGATCTGACTTGCTGGATGTTTAGGATCAAACTTAGAGATTGTGACCAGTATTTGGCTCTTGCCCTTATAGTCAGCCTGAATCCAAGGAAAAGAGAGCTTATCTAAGGAGCTTTGCAACTCTGAGCAACACAACTTCCTGATCAGGGATATTGATGAGACTCACTATAGGATGGAAAGTCAATCAATGCATCTGATACACAGGAGGGTGTTTGAAAAGGGAGATATCCCTGATGCTTCCAAGTGAAGTCACTTCATCAAGGAGACCCTACCTATGAAATGGTAAGCACTAAAGAACCTAAGAAGATGCTCTCAAGCAGCTCTTAAGCTGCTCTCAACCTAAGAAGCTGCTCTCTCAGGGTCCCCACAAGTGACCCTTTGGGAACTCAGGAACAGGTCAATTTGACCAGTTTGACCTTAAACACCTAGCAAAACAATTAAAAAACAAACCATAGCCATTCTTGAGCATTTAAAAAAGAGAGAAACAGTAGTTTATAAAATCTCATTTTAGTACTCATATCTTTCTGTCTCATTCATACAAGCACCCACCCCCAGATTACTTTACAACCTGTTCTTTGCCAAGCAGAATTCTACCCTGCACCCCATGATTGACCAAATTTCTAAGAGGAACTTCAAACTGCTTGCCCTAATTTGCCCCCTTCCAGATGCAAGCAGTTAGAGCAGTCATCATCCCTCTCCTTATAACAGTCAAAAGTTCCTAACTGAGGACACACATTTAGCATAGGATAGGGAATCTGGTCAAATTGAGGAATAGAGGCCATCAGATTCTGGGAAGTTGGAGACTGAAAGACCTTATATTCCAACTAGTTCACAAAACAAGGATCTCTTAGTGTGGATAAGACCAGTGGGGATTGTTATACTACTCAAAATGTTGTACTTCTCAAATACTATCAGGAGGGAGAGATGACCCCTCCCTAACCTCTTCCCCTCCTTGCTGGAGTGAGAAACTACCCCACCCACATTTCCTTCCCCTTCCTATATCTGCCATAACTGCCACCAGTAACAGCCTCGCCTCTTTTTTCTCCCCCTACCAATAACTGCCAAACTGGCATGAGATAGCCCCTCCCACTTCCTCCCCTCCCTGTAAATAATGGCGATAAATAATGTTCATGCAATTCCCTGGCACAACACTTTTAGTTGCATGGGTTGTCATCACTGGCAAGCTGTGAGTAAAGACTTCTTTTGGCTTTTTGTGATGGCTTGGATGATATTGTTTTATTGGGTATAACTGCTCAGAGGATCTATGACCCATGAATAATATTCACACAGAGAGAAAAGAATCTCCATTCAGTTTTCAAATCAAATCTCCATTTCAGTTTCCAGTGGATATCGTTGTAGGAATTTCTCTTAACATTCCTTACAGTGAGATTATTTGCAGAAATTCTTCACGGTTGAATTGTCACTCCTCCATATCTCCTCAAAATGCTGATACCTTAGTTTTTATCCTATGCAGGAGTGTCTAAATGGTTTACCAGTGCTCCTGGGACATGAAAGCAAAAGAGAGAAGAGATACAGTATGCATAGTTGAAGGGGCTGGATTGTGGGAATTCCATTTTGATAAGCGTGGAGTGTTCTGGCTTGTCTAGGAAAATGCAGGTTTTTTCTCTTCCCAGGGGTTTTGTCCATGAAGGGCTTGACTGTCATTTTAGCCATTGCACATATCCCCTCCAGTGACAAAAAGACCATATGACATACAGTGGCTTCATGGTTGCTGTAGCAACCCCAACCTTCTCAGGAACTCCTGCTGCAGAGGAACCATAAAGAATAGGTTTGGCCCTGATGTGCTTGTTGGAGGGAAGAGGTAGCAGGCAAGTCCCAGGGGTCTTTTGTTTAACATTGAGGGCTCCTTACCTCTTAACCCAGGAGAATAGGAATCAGGGTGTGCTGTGAGCTGGGCCCCTCTGTGTCATATGACTCTATCCAAGATAAGGGAACCTTCTGAAGACTGACAGGCTGCCATACCATCAGAGGACCCCCCTGCAGGCAAATTTTCCCCACCAGGTGTATGGACAAGAGAGGTGAGAGTGTGTCTGAGCATGAGGGAACCAAGCCTAATGAAGGTCTCAGGGGCAAGGCACTAGGAGGACTCATGTCAAAGTCTGGACTCACCCAATTTATTCTTCACTCAGGAAACTGTCTTAGGCCCTTATCAATCACTCAAAATGATGACCCATGATATTTCAGATGAGAGGAGCATGCCAGGTAGCTCAGTAAGTTAGGTAAAGTTTGATATGGGAAATATCACACATATTCTGGTGTGATGAACCACCTTTCCCTATGCACCATCAGGAGAAAGTTGGAACCTGGGACTTAGAACTTCTAAGTAGAAATGAGGAGTTGTTGAGCTTCCCAATGTCAAAGAGGAGGGAGTTAATCACTAATAAATTTGGAAGGAGATTAGTCATTTGCTGGCAATCAAGGAGAGGCATTGTATGCTCACTCTACAGGCCTGGTCCCATCACCTCTGCTATTCCTTACAATTATAGCCCACTCAGATATTGTCTTGCTATGAATTTCCAAGGGGCCATTGTATTCACATTTTGATGCAGAAACACTTTCATAATATGTCTTCATTTATGGTGTAATCTTGATCAGCCTATCGCCTGTCTAAACAAAAGCCCTCTGGCATAATCCCAAGGACACCTTAGCCAGCATCTCCCTGATGCAACAACAGGTCAGTGTCACAGGCTCTGGCAAACAATCCTTCAAAAACATGAAATTGAGGAATGAATCAAGTGCCAGATGAGGACAGAATGAGCTTGGAGCTCAATGATAAAGGGAAGCAAAATTTTACATAACCACTATGGCTCCTGAATGTTATCATCAGAAATGAATTTATGTATTCACTGCCATTTTGTACATTTTTTAGTAAATGATATCTATAAAAATGTAAAGCACAACAGCTGAATAATCGAGTACCATGTGCATCTGTGTTTCATCTATATATCTCTGTTTTCAAGTTGGTATTTTGATTGTGATGGAAAACTTTGAGATGTAGAAGACCACTCCTTTTGCAGAGAGATTCAAGTCTGAACCAGAAAACTTTGCCATATCAAACCCTAGTGCAGATGGTAGGTTGAATGTTGTTTCTTGCTGAAAGGCAAAAATTAAGTCCCAGTATATGGTAAACATGAACTTCAATACATAAAAATGGAAAAGAATCAATTTTAAAACTGGTGAGAGTTTTCACCTTGTAGAACTTGCTAGTTCAATACACTCGACAGCATTTTAATGAGAACTTTATACCCTTTGCATTCCTAAGAGTTTTCTCATCTTTACTGCCTGTTAAGAATTCCAGGTCTCTGGGGAAACAATTTTGGCTGGCACCAGAGCTGCTTAATGAACACTCTTTTGAATGGGCTTGCCATTAAATCTGATACTTATCCAACCCTTCTGTATTCACTTGATTGAACAGCTGCTGAAGAAATACTGAGATATTGAAGCATTGTTATGATATAAGAGGATCTTTAAGGTAGAGAACTGCAAGTTCTGCAGACCCACTGTTATATGATTAGAAGAAAAACATCCAAGACACAGCCAAATAATTTCTATCAAATTCTGAAGATCACTTTTGAGAATGATCCAGCCAATATCATTTGTTGCAGCAATGAGGAGAGAAAGATGTCTCCCTATCCAGTTATGGAACAGGAGTTCTGTAGTTGCACAATGAGCAAGAAATTATCTGAGGGAACATGCAGGCATGTGGGAATATGATAAGTAGGCATTTGTAGGAAACACTATAAGCTCTGAAATTTGGGACCAATGATATTTAAAAAATCTTTCACACTTGAGCACCAACCGTTTACAATCACATATTGCTCCCCCTTGTCTCATTCTTTTAATTCCACCTGGCCTTTTCCTTGAGAAATTATAAGAACCTTGAACAAAAACATATCATGGTGGAGGTATACCAGAAGATCTTGTTTTCCACATCAGGTGTGTGGGTTCTTGGAAAAGGTGAATTTTCAGGGAAATATCTATTTCTCTGAATAAGGGAATGTCTGAGCAACTACACAAGGCACACACAGTCTGTAAATATGTATAGAGAATGGGAAGAGGTATTGGCTCAAAGGATCTATGAACCCATAAATAATATTTGCTCAAAGAAAAATAGTCCTTATTCAGTTTTCAAACATCCAGTATTTATGTCTGCAGGAATTCCTCTCAACATATATGCAGTGAGATTATTTTCAGAAAGTTTTGTCCTTTGAACTGTCAGTATTTTATTTCTCTGCAAAATGCTGGTAATATGGTTTTCATCCCATGCAGAAATGCCTAAATTTTTTTACCAGTGCACCTGGGACAAGAGAGCAAAAGAGAGGAGAGCTATAGTATTCAGAATGGCAGGGACTGGCATGCTGGTGTCTCTTTTGGAAGGGCATGGAGTTTACCAGATTATGTAGGAAAATGCAGTTTTCTTTTCTCTTCCCAGGGTTTGTTTCTTGGCCTTGGGCAACCTGGTTTTCCATGAATTGTTTGGAGGCCATCCTAATGGTGCTGCAAATACCTCCTGCAGTAAGATAAAGACCATAGGAGAGTACAATGGCATCACAGTTGCCATGACAACCAGAACCTCTTCAGGTCCTGAGAGTTACAGAGTAACCAGCAAGAAAAGTGCTGGCCCAACTAGGCTGGGAGGAGGGAAGAGGAAGCAGTCAGACCCCAGAGTTCTTTTGTTTGCCACAAAAGGATCCTAACCTCTTTCCCATGAGAAAAGAAATCAGGGTGTGTTGTAGAATCATGCCCTCTGGCTTTGAGACATCTCACTCCACCCAAGATAAGAGACTTTGCTGAAGCTTGACAGGCTGCCATACCGTCCATGTCTGCTTGGGGGCAATTCTTTATTTGGCTATAGCAGGCATCATGATATCCTGGAAATGGGGACCCAGCTGCTGGCAATTGTTCCACACCAGATGTAGTGGAGCAGGGGGATATGAGGACAAGCCTGTAGATGCATGGGTCACCAAGCCTAGCACAACCCACAGTGGGAAGGCACTAGGAAGTCTCTTGTCCTTGTCTGGGTTCCACCTGTTGATTGCTGACTCAGGAAAATTGCCTAGGGCCTTAGCAACCACTTGAAATGATGGCTGATGACACTTCAGAGCAGAGGAATATGCTGAATATCTTGGTGGGTTAGGTGAAGTTTGAACTGCAAAATACCACAAGAACTCTGGTGTGATGCCACAACTTTCCATGAATGCCCCAAAAAAGGAGAGAGCTGGAACCTTGGGATTTAGAATTTCCAAGTAGAAGTGAGGAGCTGAGCTGCCCAATGTTAAGAGGAAGGAGTTAATCTCTAATCAAAGAAGAAAGGAGGACAGCAAGTTTCTGGCAATCTAGGATAGACATTCTATGGTCACTCCACAGGTCAGTTCCCACAACCTCTGCTGTAATCTTACATTTGTAGTGCGCTCAGAAATTGTATTGCTATGACTTTCCAAGGGACCCTTAATTCACCCATTGATGAAGAAGACCTTCCAAAATGTATCTTCATTGAAGGTGTAATTCTCTTGACCTGTCTAACTCCTCTCTGAGAAAAGGCTCTCTGGCACATTTCCAAGGACACCCTAACAGAAGCTGATAGATGCAGAGTACAGGTCAGTGTCACAGACCCTGGAAGAACCATCTTCCAAGATCATAAAACTGAGGGACAAAATAGTACCTGCTGAGGACAAGATGA
>JAJEJO010053057.1:0-18026 GCA_020662805.1 Glaucomys volans | reverse complement strand
AAGGACCAGGGACAAAGGTGAGTGATGGGGTAGGTGGTATCCAAGCCCTGAGCATTAAAGTCAAACTGGTGATGTCTCTCCTTCTCCACACAATGACCACAGCCTTGTCCAAAGAAAGCGTAAGTGGAGAGAAAGATGCAAGGACATCACAACACCAACCCACACCCTGGAGCTCACGCATCTCCCGTGCATTCAGTAAGGGAGAGGGTACAGGGCCCTTCAGAAACAAGACCTTGACAGTCAGAAATTCACTGAGCCCTTGTGAATTGACTTAGTGAGAAATGAGAAGTTCTGCCTAGAATTCAGCCATGGGTGTGATATCAGGTTTGGAAAAGACCTAGGAACAGTCAAACCATATCACAGCAAACACCACGGGAACTAGAACATGAAACTGTTCTTCTTGCTCTGGATCCATGCAAATACCTTGGTTTGATACACAGGCAAGAAGAGCAGCAGAGGAAGGATCTAGTCCAGAAATTTCCTAGGAGACCCCAGGGGAGGCAGCAGCCCAATTGGAAGAAAGGGACAGAACCCAGTGCCTATCTCAGGGTGAGGGTCTCCATGGTGGGTTGCCCTTTTCTGTGCTTTGGGTAAACTGGATTGGTTCCTCTTCAATGTTCCTGCTGCTGAGTGAATTGCTAAAGACCATTAAGGACGAGGAGACTCAAGCTTGTGCATTTCAGCTATGGTCTTTCCAGTATTATGAGGAATGCCTTTCCTATTTCTCCTAATTTGGGATGGGAGTACATATGTAGCAAGTTTATTCCAATGTCTTCAAGGATAGAATGTTCTCTGCAGGAGAATTCATGCTGAGGGCCAGCCAACACTCTGAGCTTCAGAATGAAATCTCTTCAGCCATCACACTCTGTTCAAAGGGGCACTGCCCATCTACATCACACCAAAGGGAACTTGAAATAGCTTTTACATCTCAAATCAGGAGGCCCAATGTGAAGAATGTGGTATTTTCCCGGATGCCTGAAAAATATCACTTTGCTATTGTAGTTGGTGTCCTACTAATACTAGTTCTACTAGTGGTACCACTGTAGGTTTAGTTCAGTTGACTGATGAATTTCCTTATAGTTGAATGTCAGTGTCTGGAGTACCTTGCCTTTTTATGTGGTCTTCATTGTTTCTTGCCAGAGAGCATATCGTAATGAATGCTTTGCATGACAATGTATGTCCTTTCTTCCAGCACACCAGCAGGCCACTGCCCGTGCAGACAACTTGGAAGAGTTCTGACCTGGGCCATGTGACGGAGAGCCAGCACCCTGTCAAGGACACTGAAGAGAGACCCATCATCCCTACAGTACGACCCTTCCTTCCAAAGAAATGCACTTGATTTCTCCTCCATTCCTGTGCCCAGGAAAGGACTGGAAGGAGACATCCCTGGCACCAGCCAGCCAGGACTAAGGCTGATTGGCCACAACACTGCCCTACACGTGAAGGGAGCAGAAGGAAAGCCCGAGGGTGTCTCCCATAATGTTGCCCAGCCTGCCTTTAAAAGGCATGGTGTGAGCCAGGTGCTCAGTACCCAATCCACTGCCAGGTGCCCTGATGTGAGCAAACAGCCCTGTCTGCAGCCTACAGCATGGAGAGCAGGCCAGGGGCCTACACCCAGCATCAGGGCCCCAGGCAAGAGACATGCCCAGGATTCTGCCAAGAGAAGTCAGAATGCCCCAAAGAAACTTAGACTCAGCCCCAGCCTGACTCCACAGGGAAGCAATGGCAGTCTAGGCTTTGACCTTTGCATGTCTCTGCAATCTCTGCCAGATAGAAGCAGACTCACAATCCAAGGACACCCCACGTGACCAGGAAAACTCCACCCCAGGCTTCCGGGATGGATCTTCACCCTCCAGGGAGAAGCCCTGTCCTGAATCCTTCTCCACCCTGCACCAAGTCCAGTCCTCCAGCAGCTAGCTGTGTTCCACGACAGCCCCTCAGAATGGTCTTCAGGAGACTGCACCATGACTGTTGGAGCTCCAGGTTCATTACAGCTCCCTCTGTCTCCACCCCTACAGAGCCCAATGCCCCTGCTGCAAGTGCTTCCATTCTTGAAAAGTCTGAGGGATGCAGCTCCAATGTGCCTGTGAGTTGCCTCTATGAGGATCTTCAGGTATCCTCCTCCTCTGAGGACAGTGACAAGGAGTGAGGCACTCCATGGCAGGGCAGACTCACCTTCTAGCCTCAAGTGACTTGGAGGGAACTGTGGGACTGAGGACACAAAGGTGCAGGAAGCATGTACACGTGGGTCATAGGAATTTCCTCGTTGTGGGCCCTCCTAACTCGGACTCCATACAGGGCTGGGACAGACACAGACATTGGCTCTGAATCATGGAAACTTCGGATGGGGTTTCCAATATGACCTTTGAAATAGGGTGTGAAGGATTTCGTAGACTTCCATGGAGTGGAAAATGGAATGGATATGCACATTTGTACATTGAAGGATAGTGTAAGTAGGAGGCTCAGTGATTCTCTGTTGCCCTATGATTGAATTCAGGGCAACCCTGGCTGATCACTGGGACCTCTCTCTTTGAATCACTGTCCTGGCCATGGACGGGAGGGCTTACCTGTAGAATATGTCAATGGAAACCATTGTGGATTGTTTCCTTGGCCTTACTGATCAAGTTTGTTGACTTTATTAGCAAACCTGTCCTTCGAATTCATTGTAATCCTTATAAAATTATCCCCATGATTTGCTGTGTCTCTTGCTTGAGTACTTAGCTGTGCAAATCATTTCAAACCCATTAAAGTACAAAAAGTACTTTAAACACCATTCTGGATTCATCAATTTCTGAAAACACCAGTAATGTTGTAAGTATGCCAACCTGTGGAACTTAAGGTGGTAAGACTACTTGATGTTATATAAAACCGCTATCGTCTTAGCTTTTGAAATCAATCAGCTGTCTCCAACAAACACATCCATGACTAATGCCTTACATGTCAAATCGAAATTACTTATTTCTGAAAACCAAGATATCAGAGAAATGTGTTGGACAGCACCAACTTTTTCTTCCCTCTTGACGAAAAATCTAAAAACAATGGAAATTAGATATTGGGATAGACAGTAATATTTCCCCAGTTGTGTGACTACCTAGAGAAACTTGTTGAGTTAGCAACCTTTCCAGACATCCTTTCTTTTATCCGTTTGCCAACTTTAAACTGAACCTTTCAACTCATATCAATGTAAGCTATTTTGAAACATTTACTTTACAGTTTTATATGGGCTCATATCAATTTTCATACCAATCGTATGTAGATGTGACAACACACCTGTGTACATGCACATAAAACAGAAAGACAGAAAGGCCTTGTAGCTTATTTTCTAAAACCCGTTAGATTGAGAGTTAACCCTTGCATATTGGCTTCTGAATGAAGCAGAGCGTTGAAAAGGCCTTAGAGTTGGATAAATTAGGTCTGATCAAAAATGTAACCTGGGCTCACCTGGTCAAAATTTTACCTGGGCTCACCTCAACAACATGATGAACATAAACAGTCACATTTCAAAAGCCTCTGTGGCTTCCATCCTGATTTCATCCTATTCCCCAGAGATAGAAAGAATTCAGAGAATATAGACCAAGTTAAGACCCAAGGCCTCCAGAATGGGTTTCCAGGAGAGGCAGCAAGTGAGCTTGCTTCCATTGCTCTCCTTGGGAGAGCACCCTCAGGTTGGGGTCTTCTTCTATACCAGTTTTTCTGGTCTCTTGAATGGCAGCCATCCCAATTTCCACCTGGTTTTGGAGGACTAAGTCCAATAATTGGGAGCTGCTGTTGACAACAGTTCACAATTTAATGTAAGCTTTATTGAACATGGTTAAAACCATTTGGACCATTTTCTCTCTAAATTGGAATAAAAGACATTTGGTAAGGATGTTTAGTCTTCAAGAAGAAAATTTGGTGGTACCCCGAGGGGGTCATCTGATCATGAAAGTTGGCCATTCTCCCCCAGAGAATTTAGGGAGAGGAAAGATGTCACATCAGGTTATGTAGTCAGTGGCCCCTCTCTGGAATTCCTGGAAATTGGTCAATATGCATTGAAGGGAAGTGCATGTTGAACATGGGGGAGACCGACCCATGTCCGAAATGAAGGGCAGCCAAAATAAGTGAAAAAGATGAACAAGAACAGAAGGGATAGGATGCCAAAGACAATGACAAGTGGCCACTCCTAATTCCTGACATGAGGGCCTGGCCACCGACTTGCCACAGTCTGGAACTTGGAAAGTAATGCTGTTCACAGCCATCCTCATTTCCCCACATAGGTAACCACCTGAAACAGACTTACTGTTGGCCCCTGGGAGCACAAAAACTGGTGTCTCTCTGACAATTGAGTTCACTCGTGGGGCAGGGCTCCACAGACCTTGGCACCCTGGGCCAAGCAACTCCTCTCAGAGGCCTGCCCTGCGTGCGACAGCTATTGTGGCCTCTCTCCACCCAGGAAAGTGGTGAGAGGTGTTTACCCCCTGGCAGCAAGGATCTCCATGGGGTCTCCAACTATTATGTGGCACAAGTTAAGAACAGACGCGTCACCACTGAAAATTCCAAATTTGAGAATATTATTAGCTGGCTGACTGTCTCACACAACAGCCCAGGAATGGGACTTGGGAGATCAGCCCCAACCACAGTGTTGTAGGGGATTTTATACCCTAAGTCAGCACATCAAACATAAGTGTATGTTCCTACGATTTAAAATTACAAACTAATCTTTTAAGATCAAATATCATTAGCAGAATTGGGAAGTGGGCCAAAATGAACTTCCTTTGCTCCAAATTTAGAAGTTTTTCTAACATCTCCAGAAATCTCTGTTGACATGACAGTTGACATGGTACATTGCTTAGGAGAAATATGAATCAGAAAAAGCACAATTTTTGTTATCAAGGAATTGCCATTCTGTGTTGAAAATCATGTCATGCTAAGCAGTTGTGGATGGGTAAGGAAGCAGTTTGCTCCCATGGGAGAAATTTCCTAGGTAACACGGAGTCTCAAAGTAAAATGGAGTCTGCTGAGACATGGCCCATGCTGCCTGGCCTATAACATTTCCATAGCCTCCAATATGTAAGTCCATCACACAGGGAAATAGAAACAGCTAGAGTCTTCCCTAGATACTGAGAGTCTGACTCGCCTCGTAACATAAGGATGTATATCAAACATGTACTCTAATTATTGAAATCCTTCATTTTAAGTAAGGCTTCCTTGGTTAGAATGGCAGGACAACATATGTTCAGAGCACAGGAAGCAAACTTAGCAAATCTCAAGTGGCATTTGGAGTGTCTTGCCGTTTCCATCTTCCTAAGTCCTAAAAGTCATTCCACCTGATGAATTTCAACATGGTCCAAAAAAGGGATTGCCACAGACAGATTGACAAAGCGGTCCAGGGAAGCAGCAAGGATGTAGGACAGAATGATTGGCCAGTCAGGTACAGTGATTAGAGTCGTGTGATGGGAAGGTGTGAGTCATCAATTGACAGGTATTGCCCCTGGGGGATTCTGTTGGTTTCAGTAGCTGACGTTTTGGATCACCTGATTCCAGGGCAGAATAAAAGTAGAGAGAAATGACCCTCCCCCACCCATCCTTCCCCTGGCATCCTGCAGGCTGCATCTACTCCTGTGCTGTGTGTCCAGCAGCCACCTGTCTGACCACCTTCTCGGAGAAAAGAGGAGGACAGTGGGACAATCTCAGTTTGGTTTCCTTTTTCAGGACTTCTTCAGACACTTGCTGGGGAGTTAATAGATTGCAGACAAAGGAATTTGGGAGGTTTCAGTGCTGGGCTAAGCACTGTTTCATTTTCAATTGTGTGCCTCTCTACTGAGGAAGGGAAAATACATCTTGGATAAAAACCTGATGGATTTGGGGATGTTCGTCTTGTCTCCACTGCTTTGTCTAATTGGTTAATGATCATTGTAGGTCTTCTGGTGGAGTTTGTGGGTCTTCTCCATTATAGGATCCTGTCCTCAGCAAACAGGGCCAATCTCGGTTCTCCTTCCCCATTTGTTTCTACTCAGATGGCTTAGTTTTCATCTTTGGCCTGATTTTCCTGCCTACAGCTTCAAGATTTATGTTGAAGAGGAGTGTGCAAAGTGGGAATGCCGGTCCTCTTCCTGTGTTTAGAGAGAATGCTCTTGATTCATCCCCGTTCTGGATGATTATGCTCTTGGGATTGTGTGATAGAGCCTTTGGGCTGCTGAGGTCAGTTCACTTTATCCCTAGACTTTTTGGTGTTGTCAACAGAAGTGGGTGCTGGATTCTGGCTATTGTTTTGGGGGCATGTAAGGGGATAATCCTGGGATTCTTGACCTGCTGTCTATTGTGTGCAGAAATACATTTATTGATTTTATTTTGTCAAAGGAAACTTCCATTCCCAGGTAAAAATCTAATGTAATCACTGTAGTATCTACAAAACATGTTTGTGAATGCAGCTAGATTTCCTATGAAATTACGCATCTATTTTCAGCGAGGAGATTGGTGTGCAGTATATTTCCTTGGGCTTTCTAATCTCGTTCAATCATTTTCCCTTTTCCAATTTTTACTTTTCTATTTTTGGTACTGGGGATTGAACCCAAGGGCACTCAACCACTGAGCCACATCGCCAGCCGGATTTTGTATTTTATTTAGAGGCAGGGACTCACTGAGTTGCTTATGGTCTTGCTAAGTTGCTGAGGTTGCCTTGGAACTCATGATCCTCCTGTCTCAGCCTCCCAAGTGCTGGGATTATATGCCAGTGCCACCGTGCCTGGCTATTTAATTATCTTTTCTAAAATATAGTCAATATTTCATCGATCACTCTTCTTTGTGTCCCTCTCTCATTTGGGATGTGACATTTATTACCTCCTTCTGACTCTGATTTTCTGTTTCATATGTTCTTCCTTTCTCTGTGAACAAAGGAGATCAGTAATCTGGGAATCATGATTTCTTTCTACAAAGTAGGCAGCTCAGTAATGGACTGCTCCACACTGCTCTTGGTGTAAGCCCACAAGTTTGATTTCCTCCCATTCAATTTTCCTCTCCTTGAAGCAATTTGAAAATTTTATTCCTCTCTCTTTTCAGTCTCAGAACTTGTCAAAGGGGAGTCATTCCATTTTGACATAGTCGATAATTTCCAGTGTTTTCCTTGCTACTGATTGCAGTTTCATCCCATTGTGATCAGAAAAGGTGAAGGATAGGCTTCTAAGTAGTTTGTAAGGATTGGATGTCCATGTCAGGCCTCACATTACCCAGGGACATTAAAGCCAAATTATCTCATTTGTTTACACATAGGACACACATATGCATTCCTAATTTATTAAAATATACTTAAAATTGGGGAACTAATAGAAGGCACCAAATAGAATCCACACCATCCCCTTTGAGTCCCCAAGGTAAGCTGAGACAGGATCTGTGTCAATTCATTCATGAAAATCATGTCGGGTGATATTAAATATACCAATGAATATCTTGAAAGGGAAACTGCTCTGTTCCTACTTTTCAAGAATGTGTGTACAGGGCTGACATTCAGTCTTTCTTGTGACCAGGATTATTTCATCTTTGTGGGAAAACACAGTTGTTCTTGCCTGTAATGCACTGTGTTATGAGGAAGAGCATGTTCTCCAGAATCAGTCACTCACTACCAATCTAAACTAAGCAACCAAATATGATAGGTCAGCTCCATAGCAAGATCTGATGCTAGGGCCTGGTACCTCTACCTGAGGAGGAAGATGCATGTGAGAAGGGAACATCACACTCCGGGAAACAGATCTCCCTCTGGGGTTGTGGGGTTTGCTCAACACCACAATGTGAAAAAGGTCCAAAGGGCATACAATTTCTCCATGCTTATGAATATATTCTTCTCCCGATGACTCAGGGAATCCAAATCTCAGCCACTGAGGGAGAAGCACCTGACACCCGGGAGATGAAGCGGTGGGCACGTCGTTCCTCACAGCCACCATCCCATGGACTCATTCAAACCCAGAATGAGAAACACCAGCATAGGGGAGCTGTGGGGCACAAGATTCCCAGGCAGAGTAGGAGGATCCCCGGGTAAATGAAGGTCTGTGTAACCGGGGAGAGAGGGGGCAACGAGGGTCAGATTTTGGCTATGATATTACCGATTTGGCCTCTACAACACAATTCTGTTACAACCCACGAAAGGCTGGCCGGGGACATGATCACAGGTAAATTAGCCCCTTCCTATGTTGTGACAAGATATCTTCCTTCCATACACATAACCTGTACACCCACGTCCTTTTACTTGTCTTGACAATTGGCAGAGCATCACCACCTTTGGAACATTCAAATCTTCTTTCTGAGGCTTTTATGTAACAGTTTCTATCCAAAGAATGCCAGAAGTCTTAGCCATCCTACAAATTCCTAGTGCACAGGCCCGAGTCTCTAATCTAAAACAAAGCTTAACTCAGTCTTGAAAATCTATCTTAACCTCGACACTGTAGAGCTGGTTGTGGTTGTGCAGACCCATGAGAACTTGTCTTCTTGCACCCACAGATGAAATGCAAGGACTGTGGGGCCTTTGGACACACTGCAAGGAGTCGAAGTTGCCCCATGAAGTGCTGGGATGGGGCACAGATCCCAGAACTCTTGGGCCCAAACCAGGAGAAGGAGAACCAGGCACCAAGGCAACTTGAGAATCCCCATGACACAGGAAGCTTTAAGCAGCCCGAGAGACAGAAGGACCAGGGACAAAGGTGAGTGATGGGGTAGGTGGTATCCAAGCCCTGAGCATTAAAGTCAAACTGGTGATGTCTCTCCTTCTCCACACAATGACCACAGCCTTGTCCAAAGAAAGCGTAAGTGGAGAGAAAGATGCAAGGACATCACAACACCAACCCACACCCTGGAGCTCACGCATCTCCCGTGCATTCAGTAAGGGAGAGGGTACAGGGCCCTTCAGAAACAAGACCTTGACAGTCAGAAATTCACTGAGCCCTTGTGAATTGACTTAGTGAGAAATGAGAAGTTCTGCCTAGAATTCAGCCATGGGTGTGATATCAGGTTTGGAAAAGACCTAGGAACAGTCAAACCATATCACAGCAAACACCACGGGAACTAGAACATGAAACTGTTCTTCTTGCTCTGGATCCATGCAAATACCTTGGTTTGATACACAGGCAAGAAGAGCAGCAGAGGAAGGATCTAGTCCAGAAATTTCCTAGGAGACCCCAGGGGAGGCAGCAGCCCAATTGGAAGAAAGGGACAGAACCCAGTGCCTATCTCAGGGTGAGGGTCTCCATGGTGGGTTGCCCTTTTCTGTGCTTTGGGTAAACTGGATTGGTTCCTCTTCAATGTTCCTGCTGCTGAGTGAATTGCTAAAGACCATTAAGGACGAGGAGACTCAAGCTTGTGCATTTCAGCTATGGTCTTTCCAGTATTATGAGGAATGCCTTTCCTATTTCTCCTAATTTGGGATGGGAGTACATATGTAGCAAGTTTATTCCAATGTCTTCAAGGATAGAATGTTCTCTGCAGGAGAATTCATGCTGAGGGCCAGCCAACACTCTGAGCTTCAGAATGAAATCTCTTCAGCCATCACACTCTGTTCAAAGGGGCACTGCCCATCTACATCACACCAAAGGGAACTTGAAATAGCTTTTACATCTCAAATCAGGAGGCCCAATGTGAAGAATGTGGTATTTTCCCGGATGCCTGAAAAATATCACTTTGCTATTGTAGTTGGTGTCCTACTAATACTAGTTCTACTAGTGGTACCACTGTAGGTTTAGTTCAGTTGACTGATGAATTTCCTTATAGTTGAATGTCAGTGTCTGGAGTACCTTGCCTTTTTATGTGGTCTTCATTGTTTCTTGCCAGAGAGCATATCGTAATGAATGCTTTGCATGACAATGTATGTCCTTTCTTCCAGCACACCAGCAGGCCACTGCCCGTGCAGACCACTTGGAAGAGTTCTGACCTGGGCCATGTGACGGAGAGCCAGCACCCTGTCAAGGACACTGAAGAGAGACCCATCATCCCTACAGTACGACCCTTCCTTCCAAAGAAATGCACTTGATTTCTCCTCCATTCCTGTGCCCAGGAAAGGACTGGAAGGAGACATCCCTGGCACCAGCCAGCCAGGACTAAGGCTGATTGGCCACAACACTGCCCTACACGTGAAGGGAGCAGAAGGAAAGCCCGAGGGTGTCTCCCATAATGTTGCCCAGCCTGCCTTTAAAAGGCATGGTGTGAGCCAGGTGCTCAGTACCCAATCCACTGCCAGGTGCCCTGATGTGAGCAAACAGCCCTGTCTGCAGCCTACAGCATGGAGAGCAGGCCAGGGGCCTACACCCAGCATCAGGGCCCCAGGCAAGAGACATGCCCAGGATTCTGCCAAGAGAAGTCAGAATGCCCCAAAGAAACTTAGACTCAGCCCCAGCCTGACTCCACAGGGAAGCAATGGCAGTCTAGGCTTTGACCTTTGCATGTCTCTGCAATCTCTGCCAGATAGAAGCAGACTCACAATCCAAGGACACCCCACGTGACCAGGAAAACTCCACCCCAGGCTTCCGGGATGGATCTTCACCCTCCAGGGAGAAGCCCTGTCCTGAATCCTTCTCCACCCTGCACCAAGTCCAGTCCTCCAGCAGCTAGCTGTGTTCCACGACAGCCCCTCAGAATGGTCTTCAGGAGACTGCACCATGACTGTTGGAGCTCCAGGTTCATTACAGCTCCCTCTGTCTCCACCCCTACAGAGCCCAATGCCCCTGCTGCAAGTGCTTCCATTCTTGAAAAGTCTGAGGGATGCAGCTCCAATGTGCCTGTGAGTTGCCTCTATGAGGATCTTCAGGTATCCTCCTCCTCTGAGGACAGTGACAAGGAGTGAGGCACTCCATGGCAGGGCAGACTCACCTTCTAGCCTCAAGTGACTTGGAGGGAACTGTGGGACTGAGGACACAAAGGTGATGGAAGCATGTACATGTGGGTCATAGGAATTTCCGCATCGTGGGCCCTCCTAACTCGGACTCCATAGAGGGCTGGGACAGACACAGACATTGGCTCTGAATCATGGAAGCTTCAGATGGGGTTTCCAATGTGACCTCTGAAATAGGCTGTGAAGGATTTCGTAGACTTTCCATGGAGTGGAAAATGGAATGGATATGCACATTTGTATATTGAAGGATAGTGTAAGTAGGAGGCTCAGTGATTCTCTGTTGCCCTATGATTGAATTCAGGGCAACCCTGGCTGATCACTGGGACCTCTCTCTTTGAATCACTGTCCTGGCCATGGACGGGAGGGCTTATCTGGAGATTATGTCAATGGAAACCATTGTGGATGGTTTCCTTGTCCTTACTGATCAAGTTTGTTTACTTTCTTGGCAAAAATATCCTTCATATTCATTGTAATCCCATTAAAATTTTCCCATGATTTGCTGTGTCTCTTGCTTGAGTACTTAGCTGTGCAAATCCTTTCAAACCCATTAAAGTACAAAAAGTTCTTTTAAACCCCATTTTTGATTCATCAATTTCTGAAAACACCAGTAATGTTTTAAGTATGCCACCCTATGGAACTTAAGGAGGTAAGACTACTTGATGTTATATTGAACCGCTAGTGTCTTACCTTTTGAAATCAATCAGCTGTCTCCAAAAAACACATCCATGACTAATCCCATACATGTCAAATTGAAATTACTTAATTCTGAAAACCAAGATATCAGAGAAATGTGTTGTACAGCACCAACTATTACTTCCCTCTTGTTGAAAAACCTAAAAACAATGAAAATTAGATATTGGGATAGACAGTAATATTTCACCAGTTGTGTGACTACCTAGAGATACTTGTTGCGTTAGCAACCTTTCCAGACATCCTTTCTTTTATCCGTTTGCCAACTTTAAACTGAACCTTTCAACTCATGTCAACGTAAGCTATTCTGAAACATTTACTCTACAGTTTTATATATGGGCTCGTGTCAATTTTGGTACCAATCATATGTAGATGTGAAAACACACCTGTGTACATGCACATAAAACAGAAAGACAGAAAGGCCTTGTAGCTTATTTTCTAAAACCCTTTAGATTGTGAGTTAACCCTTGCATATTGACTTCTGAATGAAGCAGAGCATTGAAAAGGCCTTAGAGTTGGATAAATTAGGTCTGATCAAAAATGTAACCTGGGCTCACCTGGTCAAAAGTTTAACCTGGACTCACCTCATCATGATGAACATAAAAAGTCAAATTTCAAAAGCCTCTGTGGCTTCCATCCTGATGTGGTCCTGTTCACCAGAGATACAAAGAATTCAGAGAATATAGACCAAGTTATGCCCCATTGCTCCCTGAAGGGGTTTCCAGGAGAGGCAGCAAGGGAGCTTGTTTCCATTGCTCTCCCTGGGAGAGCACCCTCAGGTTGGGGTCTTCTTCTATAACAGTTTTTCTGGTCTCATGGATGGCAGCCATCCCAATTTCCACCTGGCATTTTGGAGGACTAAGTCCAATAACTGGGAGCTGCTGTTGGCAACAGTTCACATTTTAATTTAAGCTTTAGTGAACATGGTTAAAAACATTTTGACCATTTTCCCTCTAAATTGGAATAAAAGACATTTGGTAAGGATGTCTAGTCTTCAAGAAGAAAATTTGGTGGTACCCGGTGTGGGCCATCTGATCATGAAAGTTGGCCATTCTGCCCCAGAGAATTAAGGGAGAGGAAAGATGTCACATAAGGTCATTTAGTCAGTGGCCCCTCTCTGGAATTCCTGTAAACTGGTCAATATGCATTGAAGGGAAGAGTATGTTGAACATGAGGGAGACTGACCCACGGCCTCCATGAAGGGCAGCCAAAATAAGTGAAGAAGATGAACAAGCACAGAATGGATAGGATGCCAAGACATTGACAAGTGGCTACTCCTGATTCCTGACATAAGGGCCAGGCCACTGACTTGCCACAGTCTGGAACTTGCAAAGTAATGCTGTGCCCAGGCTTCCTCATTTCCCAGATATGGAACCACCGGAAACAGACTTACTTGTGGCCCCTGGGGGCACAGAAACAGGTGTCTCTCCAACAATTGAGTTCATTCCTGGGGCAGGGCTCAGCAGACCTTGGCAGCCTGGGACAAGGAACTCCTCTCAGAAGCCTTCCTGTAGGTGCAACAGCTTTTGAGGTCTCTCTCCACCCAGGTAAGTGCTGAGAGGTGATTAACCCCTGGCAGCAAGGATCTCCATGGGGCCTCCAACTATTATGTGGCACAAGTTAAGAACAGACGTGTCACCACTGAAAATTCCAAATTTGAGAATTTTATTAGCTGGCTGACTGTCTCACACAACGGCCCAGGAACAGGGCTTGGGAGATCAGCCCCAACCATAGTGTTGTAGGGGATTTTATACCCTAAGTCAGCACATCAAACATAAGTGTATGTTCCTACGATTTAAAATTACAAACTAATCTTTTAAGATCAAATATCATTAGCAGAATTGGGAAGTGGGCCAAAATGAACTTCCTTTGGTCCAATTTAGAAGTTATTCTAACATCTCCAGAAATCACTGTTGACATGACAGTTGACATTGTACATTGCTTAGGAGAAATGAGAATCAGAAAATGCAGAATTTTTGTTATCAAGGAATTGCCATTCTGTGTTGCCAAGCATGTCATGCTAAGCAGCTGTGGATGGGTACAGAAGCAGTTTGCTCCCATGGGAGAAATTTCCTAGGTAACACGGAGTCTCAAAGTAATATTGAGTCTGCTGAGTCATGGCCCATGGAGCCTGTTCTATAATATTTCCATGGCATCCAATATGTCAGTCCATCACACAGGGAAATAGAAACAGGTAGAGTCTTCCCTAGAAACTGAGAGTCTGACTTGCCTCGTAATATAAGGATGTATATCCAACATGTAATCTAATTATTGAAACCCTTCATTTTAAGTAAGGCTTCCTTGGTTAGAATGGCAGGACAACAATTGTTCAGAGCACAGGAAGCAAACTTAGCAAATCTCAAGTGGCATTTGGAGTGTCTTGCCGTTTCCATCTTCCTAAGTCCTAAAAGTCATTCCACCTGATGGATTTGAACATGGTCCAAAAAAGGGTTTGCCACAGACAGATTGACAAAATGTTCCAGGGAAGCAGAAAGGATGTAGGACAGAATGATTGGCCAGTCAGGTACAGTGATTAGAGTCGTGGGATGGGAAGGTGTGAGTCATCAATTGACAGGTATTGCCCCTGGGGGATTCTGTTGGTTTCAGTAGCTGATGTTTTGGATCACCTGAATCCAGGGCACAATAAAAGTCCAGGACACTGACCCTCCCCCACCCATCCTTCCCCTGGCATCCTGCAGGCTGCATCTACTCCTGTGCTGTGAGTCCAGCAGCCACCTGTCTGACCACCTTCTCGTAGAAAAGAGCAGGACAGGGGGACAATCTCAGTTTGGTTTCCTTTTTCAGGATTTCTTCAGACACTTGCTGGGGAATTAATAGATTGCAGACAAAGGAATGTGGGATTTTTCAGTGCTGGGCTAAGCACTGTTTCATTTTCAATTGTATGCCTTTCTACTGAGGAAGGGAAAATACATCTTGGATAAAAACCTGATGGATTTGGGGATGTTCGTCTTGTCTCCACTGCTTTGTCTAATTGGTTAATGATCTTTGTAGGTCTTCTGGTGGAGTTTGTGGTCTTCTCCATTACAGGATCCTGTCCTCAGCACACCGGGCCAATCTGGGTTCCCATTCCCCATTTGTTTCTACTCAGAGGGCTTAGTTTCCATCTTTGGCCTGATTTTCCTGCCTACAATTTCAAGATTTATGTTAAAGGGGAGTGTGCAATGTGGAATGCCGGTCCTCTTCCTGTGTTTAGAGAAAATGCTCTCGGTTCATCCCCGTTCTGGATGATGTTGCCCTTGGGTTTCTGTGATAGAGCCTTTGGGCTGCCGAGGTCAGTTCACGTTATCCCTAGAATTTTTGGTGTTGTAAACATAATTGGGTGCTGGACTCTGGCTATTGTTTTGGGGGCATGTAAGGGGATAATCCTGGGATTCTTGACCTGCTGTCTATTGTGTTCAGAAATACATTTACTGATATTATTGTGTCAAATGAAACTTCCATTCCAGGTAAAAATCTAATGTGATCACTGTAGTATCTACAAAATATGTCTTTGAATGCAGCTAGATTTCCTATGAAATTACACATTTATTTTCAGTGAGGAGATTGGTCTGCAGTTTATTTCCTTGGGCTTTCTAATCTCGTTCAATCATTTTCTCTTCTCCAATTTTTATTTTTCTATTTTTGGTACCGGGGATTTAACCCAAGGCCACTCAACCACTGAGTCACATCCCCAGCCTGTTTTTGTATTTTATTTAGAGTCTGGGTCTCACTGAGTTGCTTATGGTCTTGCTAACTTGCTGAGGTTGCCTTGGAAGTCATGATTCTCCTGTCTCAGCCTCCCAAGTGCTGGGATTATATGCCACTGCCACCGTGCCCGGCTATTTAATTATCTTTTCTAAAATATAGTCAATGTTTCATCATACACTCTTCTTTGTGTTCTCTCTCATTTGGGCTGTGACACTTATTACCTCCTTCTGCCTCTGATTTTCTGTTTCATACGTTCTTCCTTTCTCTGTGAACAAAGGAGATCAGTAATTTGGGCTTCTAATTTCTTTCTACAAAGTAGGCAGCTCAGTAAGGGACTGCTCCACACTGCTCTTGGTGTAAGCCCACAAGTTTGATTTCCTCCCATTTGATTTGCCTCTCCTTGAAGCAATTTGTAAATTTCATTCCTCTCACTTTTCAGAGTCTCAGAACTTGTCAAAGGGGAGTCATTCCATTTTGACATAGTCGATAATTTCCAGTGTTTTCCTTGATGCTGATTGCAGTTTCATCCCATTGTGATAAGAAAAGTTGAAGGATATGCTTCTAAGTATTTTGTAAGCGTTGGATGTCCACGTCAGGCCTCAAATTACCCAGGGACACTTAAAGCTAAATTATCTCATTTGTTCACACATAGGACATACATATGCATTCCTAATTTATTAAAATGTACTTAAACCTGGGGGAACTAATAGAAGGCACCAAATAGAATCCACACCATCACCTTTGAGTCCCCAAGGTAAGCTGAGACAGGATCTGTGTCAATTCATTCAAGAAAATCATGTCCTGTGATATTAAATATAGCAATGAATATCTTGAAAGGGAAACTGCGCTGTTCCTACTTTTCAAGAATGTGTTCACAGGGCTGACATTCAGTCTATCTTGTGACCAGGATTATTTCATCCTTGTGGGAAAACACAGTTATTCTTGCCTGTAATGCACTGTGTTATGATGGAAAGGAGCATGTTCTCCAGCATCAGTCACTCACTACAAATCTAAAGTAAGCAACCATCTTTGAAAGGTCAAGTCCATAGCAAGGTCTGATGCTAGGGCCTTGTACCTGTACCTGAGGAGGAAGACGCATGTGAGAAGGGAACATCACACTCCGGGAAACAGATCTCCCTCTGTGGTTGTGGGGTTTGCTCAACACCACAATGTGAAAAAGGTCCAAAGGGCATATTATTTCTCCATGCTTATGAATGTATTCTTCTCTCTATGACTCAGGGAATCCAAATCTCATCCTCTGAGGGAGAAGCACCTGATACCCGGGAGATGAAGCAGTGGGCAGGTCATTCCTCACAGCCACCATCTCATGGACTCATTCAAACCCAGAATCAGAAACACCAGCATAGAGGAGCTGTGGGGCACAAGATTCCCCAGGCAGAGGAGGAGGATCCCTGGGTAAGTGAAGGTCTGGGTAACCGGGGAGAGAGGGGGCAGCGTGGGTCAGATTTTGGCTATGATATTACCGATTTGGCCTGTACAATGCAATTCTGTTACTACTCATGAAAGCCTGGCCTGGGACATGCTCACTGGGAAATTAGCCCCTTCCTATGTTGTGACAAGTTATCTTCTTTCCATATACAGAATCTGTACCCCCACGTCCTTTTACTTGTCTTGACAATTGGCTCAGCATCACCACCTTTGGAACATTCAAATCTTCTTTCTGAGGCTTTAATGTAACAGATGCTATCCAAAGAATGCCAGAAGTCTTAGCCATCCTACAAATTCCTAGTGCACATGCCCGTGTCTCTAATCTAAAACAAAGCTTAACTCAGTCTTGAAAAATCGATCTTAACCTCGACACGGTAGAGCTGGTTGTGGTTGTGCAGGCACATAAGAACTTGTCTTCTTGCACCCACAGTTGAAATTCAAGGACTGTGGGGCCTTTGGACACACTGCAAGGAGTAGAAGATGTCCCATGAAGCGCTGTGATGGGGCACAGTTCCCAGAAGCCTTGGGCCCAAAGCAGGAGAAGGACAACCAGGCACAAAGGAAGCCTGAGAATCCCCATGACACAGGAAGCTTTAAGCAGCCTGAGAGAAAGAAGGACCAGGGACAAAGGTGAGTGATGGGGTAGGTGGTATCCAAGTCTTGAGCATTGAAGTCAAACTGGTGATGTCCCTCCTTCTCCACACAATGATCACAGCCTTGTCCAAAGAAAGCGTAAGTGGAGAGAAAGATGCAAGGACATCACAACACCAATCCACATCCTGGAGCTCATGCATCTCCCATGCATTCAGTAAGGGAGAGGGTACAGGGCCCTTCAGAAACAAGACCTTGACAGTCAGAAATGCACTGAGCCCTTGTGAATTGACTTAGTGAGAAATGAGAAGGTCTGCCTAGAATTCAGCCATGGGTGTGATATCAGGGTTGGAAAAGACCTAGGAACAGTCAAACCATATCACAGCAAACACCATGGGAACTAGAACATGAAATTGTTCTTCCTGCTCTGGATCCATGCAAATACCTTGGTTTGATACACAGGCAAGAAGAGCAACAGAGGAAGGCTTTAGTCCAGAAATTTCCTAGGAGACCCCAGGGGAGGCAGCAGCCTAATTGGAAGAAAGGGACAGAACCCAGTGCCTATCTCAGGGTGAGTGTCTCCATGGTGGGTTGCCCTTTTCTCTGCTTTGGTTCCTCTTCCATGTCCCTGCTGCTCAGTGACTTGCTAAAGCCCATAAGTACGAGGAGACTCCAGCTTGTGAATTTCAGCTATGGTCTTTCCAGTATTATGAGGAAGGCCTTTCCTATTTCTCCTGAT
>JAJEJO010053056.1:416917-456130 GCA_020662805.1 Glaucomys volans | reverse complement strand
CTCCGCTGATTGAAGACATTGTCAGCTCTCACCTCAGTCATTGCCATAGCTTCCAAACCAGGGTTCCTACATCCTCCTTTACCCCTAATGCTCTGTTTTCCATCAAGATCCAGAGATCAGCTCACATCACCTGTCCATTTAAAGCAATCAAGTATCTTCCCTTCTCATACACATTAAGCCAAAAGTTTTTAAATAGCCTGCAAGGCACTAGCTCTGTCACTGACTGTAATTTCTCTTGGACCACTTGTGATCCAGCCAACTTTGTCTTTTTTCTCTAAAACATTTATCATCACTCCCTATGTAATAATTTATAGCTGTATGGCCTGTCTTCCTTTCCCATGACATAGTGCTCTATCAGAGTTCACTCAAGGAGAAAACTTTATGACTACCATCCTAGCAACTCAAGAATTGTTCATGGCATGCTATTAATGTGCAGTAATTATTTTCTCAATAAAGAAAATAAATCAATGTGAATATTTTATATAAAAATAGTAGATGCATGGACAAATTCAAGTAATAAACTTGAGAAAAATGAACCATGTATGAAGATTTCTAAAGATAATTTAGTATTCAAGAAAGAGACCTCCAAGATATTTTGATTTTTAACTTACTCGATACTTTGCCCACAAAATCCATTAATATCAATGAATAAAAACAATACAAACCATTCTATTCGTTCATAAAATTGTTTCCTCATCATAAACACAATATGCAATAGTGAACTCTATATTCATTTCTTATCAACAATAGAAGAATAGTATAGATCAGGTTAGAGAAGGAACTAGACATGGTAGTTTTCGAAGTAATATGGGTGGGAATTTTGTATTAAAAATCTAGATTACTCATTGAAAGTTTAAACTCCAATATTAAGCAGATCCACAACAAAATAAACATCTGATAATGAGGTTCATAAATATTCCTGTTTTAAAAAACCATTTTCCAATTTTACCAAATATAAAATTTTGAGAAATGCTGTATTTATAAAATAATCTGTCATTGGAGTTCATTAGCAAAAGCTTACTTTTGGCATATGTTTAGCAAACGTTTGAAATCTTACTGATGTTAAATTATTAGCTACACTGACTTTACATTAAATTATTGAGATAGTTAAGTTTTAATCATTTTATGTATTACTTATTAAATTCTGTATTGTGAGTAGTATTAAATGGCCCTTTGATTTACTAAAAGCCCATTTTACTAGAAAACAGTAATTAAATCCACCAAGAGAAATTTAGTTATCTACAATAATGGGCATGTCTATCCAATTCACTGTGGAAGAAATGTAGAGTTATAGAAGGACTTACAAATTAGTCTTGGGATTTTTTCCATTTATTTGTAAAATATGTACCATCTCCAAAACTAAATTAGAAATCATTGAACTTGTTACACCTATAAGCACATAACTGTAGAAAGTCTAGCTACATAATGCTTTCTTTGATAGAAATTCTTGGTAAATAAGCATGGCAAGAAGTTGATTTTTAATACAATTTTTCTTCAAATGAAATGCATACTTGATCTAATTGGGATATTTTATCAGGCTGAGCTATGGTATGCCTTAACAAAGTGATCTACCAAGTGAACAAAAGTGATCAATATTTTAAAAATAGAAACAGTAAAGAATGTTTTTCCTATATTTACTTAATACAGGTATCATTGTGGATATAATTGGCAATATAATAAAATAGCAAATAAAACTATGTGAATTATGGCTTCATTCCTTAAGTTGAAAAGTTAACTACATAAGTAAATGACATAATTTTAGTTTTGCCTAAAAAATGAGATGTAATATAATAATAATGGTTACTTAGGTGTTGTGAAGAGGCAGGTGAGAGATGGTACATCTTTGTCACTGCCTTAAGTACAAACTACCATCAATTAATAGTTTGGGAAGGGAGTTCATGTATTCTCATTGAGCATATGACTTTTCCATCAAAATTTATATGATGAGATTTAATAGTGATTGATACCATTTGATGGCCCCGTCAATAAAAAATTGTTTGATTTTGGAATGCAGGAGTTGGCATTCTCTAAATTATAAGATAGAAACCAGTTTTAAGAATGTTGAAAGAAATCTTTCCCCTGAAGACGATGTTTACTTTAGACACTAAAAACCATGTACAGCCCCACATGTTGTTCACTAAGAGACATAATCACTTAAAATGAGCAATTGTGGCAACAGCACAGCAGGAACTATCCAGGAGCAACAATAATACCAGTCCAGTTACCTAAGATATTCAGGTTCTGTCTGCTATCTATCTAAATGGCTATTCTGGAAGATCCCAAACAAACTGTCATTTTATTACCATAATGTTCATTAATAAAGTTATAATGCAATCATTTCAAAAGAAAAGCTCATGGTTTATTTCTTTTACTTTCATCTTATCAGTTTATTATTTCTACTTTTGAAATCACTATATATTCTAAATAAAGTCAGCATGATATAATTTAGTTTTATAAATAACCTCATTAATGTTTCCACAATCAAGGAAGCAACAGCATTTACCCAAAAGGGATTTCTTTACATCAAAAGAGACACATGTGCCTTCTAACATAAAATATGCAAAGGTAAAGGAAGCTCAATACATGGGCTGGGGGTGTGGCTCAGTGGTAGAATGCTTGACTCACATGTGTGAGGCACTGGGCTTGATTCTCAGCACTGCACATAAATAAATGAATAAAATAAAGGTCCATCAACAAAACAATATTTTAAAAAAGAAACAATACAAATAAATGCATGCCTATGGATGAATAGCAGTACATCCTTCTAAAAGGGAAACGGAATGCCTGCTTCTACGATTTCAGGTAAAATTGTCACTATGCCTTTAGCTAATTTCTGCTGATAGAAGTTCCTTTCATATCTTATTTTCAATGTCTGTTACTTGAGTGATGAAATAAAACAGTACTCTTAACCACCAATTTATCTGAAATTATCTTTACTGATTCCTAATTATTTTCTCCCATGTTATATTTGTTGCATGGGGTGAAATAGACAACAAAAAACAAAAATAAAAATATTTCATTAACTAATTTAAATATGTGCTAAAAACTCACATGTACTGAGTTCTTAAAATGTACCTTAAATGTATTTAAACTGTTGTAAATAGTTTACACATTATCTATTTTAATTAGCAACACCCCATGTGTAAGCAACTATTATCTCCATGCAAAGAAGGGGCAATAATTCAGATAAATATATCATCCAGGGTCACAGTATGGGGATCCCAGTTTGAGATCTGTAGCTATTTTAACTAACTGCAGAGCATTTTAACTGTAACTGTAATACCCAGTTCTGTTTAAAAAATTGTCAAAGAATTGAAAATCTTAAAAGATAATATTTGATACAGTGATGATACATTTTCAAATGTTTCAGAGCACTGTGTAAATTTAAATCATTCTTTTGATTCATATATTGATCACTTTTAATATTTGTAAACATATACATATTAAGTCATAAAATGTTTTAAGGAATTCTGCTCCATAACTATAAAATACTCCCAGAGATTTAAAATGCATGATTTTGGAAACAGAATCAATAATGCACTGTATTTATTCTGACTCTTTGATAACGAGTTATCATGCTCCTTTGCTGACCACTGAAATGGGTGTGGAAGTGTAAAAACTTATTATCCTTAACAGTAGGCAAAGTCAATAGCTATGAATTAACTGGGCTTCTCATAATGTAGTTTTATAAAAATGTTGGGAAAGAAAGAAAATTGAATCATTTTTATTTTGGGTTCTTCTCAGTGCTCTGCCAGAATGGAAATGGTGTCAATATGTTCATTCATTCATACATGCACACAAAATCATTCCACAAACTATTTTCTTTAGCCTATAAACCACAAAAAGAACAAACAAAAATCAATCACTCTGTCAAATAAAAGCAGCAGAAAGCTGAGGAAAAAAGTGCACTGCTCCAGCCTTAGGGTTTCAGGGTCCACAGAATTTGATTTTAGCTTCTGTTTGTGCCGCTAATATATAAAAGTTTAAGAAAATAGTAAATTCTAGGGTCCCAACCAAGGGTCAACAACCTTTGGCCCAAATGGCTCACATGGCCTTCTGCCTGGGTTTACATGTTTTGTATGTTGATGAGCTGAGAAATTGTTTCTAAAATATTGAAAAGATCAAAATAATATTTCATGAGAAGTGAAAATTAATGGAATAATGTGTCCATAATAAGGCTCTTTAAAAATATAGTCATGATAATTTCTTTATGTATCATCTGGTGCTGTTTTTGAACTGCATGGACAGATCTGAGTAATTATGAAAGATCTTATGAACTTAGAGTTTAAAATATTTACTATCTGTGTCTTTACAGAAAGGTTTGTTTCCCCTCACATATGTTACTAACATATGAGACTTTTCCTGGAAAACTATCCCAGTGAGTGAATGGAGCCAACCATATTGAAATAATCATTTTTGAAAAACTTTGTTAACTCTTTTTAATTGAAATGAACAACATCTGAATTTCTAAACAGTGGTGTGTGCTAATTATTACAATCTTCATTTTAAAATAATAAAATCAATGTTTTTTTCTAGTTTTAAATGTAGTTTTTTCTATTATTTCCTGGATATTAACCTCTTATTTAATAAAACTGCCAATGAGAAAAAGATACACACACACACACACACATACACACACACATATATATATATCTTCCTTATCCTCAAATACCTTTGCATTTAAACAAGGAATATTTATTTTTTAAAATATGAGCTCTCGTATTTGGATCTATTTTTCTTTTAAATCTCCAATCTTGGAATAGATTAAATTTGGGAATAAGGCTAATATTAGGCGATTTATCTATCCTGAGATTCCCCAATAGCAGCTTTTGTTTTTTCCAATTATGTTTTCAGACTCCCATGTCTTGTTTTCTTAAAATAATTTAACTTTCTGTGACTGACAATATTAAGAATCAAATTTATATTGATAACTGAGGTAAAAACAATAGGTTTTCTACAGGTAAGCTGTAACTTCAGAGTATAAATGGTAACTTTGGTGCTTCACTGTTAAAACAAAGTGCCTCCTCCAGATTTAGTACTACATCAGAAAACCTTCTGGATTGACTATGTGAAACCCCAACTGTTTCTAAACTTAAAGTACATATTTAGGAAAGAGTAGAATACTCATGAACTAGTGCAAATTTTTTTCATTGACTTTTATTATATGATATAATTTGACCAGTAATACTGCTAAAAAGTTGTCTATTCAATTAAATGGCAAAGCTTTCTAGTGTAGTCTTGACCATCTTTTCTACATTTTATTTTCACTTTTTATATACCCATTATTCTTTTATAATTTATATGCATGTTTTAATCAGCTTTGCATCTCTGTGACCAATATACCCAAAAAACAACCTAAAGGAGAAAAAGTTTAGTTTGGGTCAGAGTTTCAGTCCAAGGCTTATTGACTCCATAGCTCTAGACCCAAGTTGAGGCAGAATATCTTAACAGTAGGACATGGCAGAGAAAAGCAACTCAGGAAATAAGAGCCAAGAAAGAGAGAGCTCCACTCATCAGGAACAAAATATGAACTCCAAAGGCACACCCCACTGGCCTACTTCCTCCAGCCATACACTACCTGCCTACAGTTACCTTTTTAATTCATATCAGTGGATTAGTCCACTGATCAGGTTATAGCTATCATAATCTAAGCATTTCACCTTTGAACATTCTTGCATTGTCTGACATGAATTTTGGGGGACACCTCATATCTAAACTATAACCATGTACATTAGACTATCCCAAATCTGTGTTGACATCTTCCAACTCTTATCAAATCTGTGGCTCCAAGCATCTGCTGAATATCACCTTCGTATGTATCCTAGTCAACTCAATCCTTTCATATGTAAATAGGAATTCATCTGGCTTTCTTTGCCTTCTCCAAATACACTTCATGTTCAGTATGCTCAATCTCATCAAATGGCATCATTGACCTCTTGGTTTTCTGAAACCAAGCATCATTGTACATTTTTTCCTCATCCATCCTCCTCTCAACATCCCTTTCTTCTTCCATACCTCACTAAAGAGATTCAAGATATTTATCAATTTTCTCCCAAGTATTTTCCCATAGTTTCCCTAGTTCAGCACTCTCTTCTTTATTTGGTCCATCAACTGCCTTATGTTTCTGATTTTTATGTTAGCTCCTTAACTAAATTTCTTGCCTAAATGCATTCCCATCTATCCTTCATAATGTTCACAAAAATGATTTTAAGTCTGCTTTAAATTACTAAGACCCCATTGCCCAAGTAAATCCAAATATATTATGGCATAAAAACTTCTGAGCATCTTTATCTCCTCTAAAATGTATCTAGGAAGTTTTTTCAACATACTCAGTCACCCAGGCACTCAGAGGTCGCTGTAGTCATATTCCTGAGCAGGTTGGCCACTGCTCAATATGGTGGTAGACCTTGGCCTCAACCACAGGGTGCTGGTTCTGTAGGAATGCAGACTGCTGGAGTTAGGAGGTTGTGGAATCTTCCATCCACATTTATAAAGGAAGGCTTGGAGACCAGAAAAAGTGTAGCTCTGCAGGCTGCCCTGAGAGCACAACACATGAAGAAGTGAGAAGGAAGCTGAAGGTGCAGTGGAGACCCCTGAGATTTAGATGCCAGTAATATGGGATGTCTTCCAAGGAAAGCTGCAGAAATCAAAGCAGAAAAAGCCAAAGGAGAGGCCATGGACTTGGAGCTACAAAACTTGTTCACACAACTAGATTTCAGTCTTGCTTTGGTACCATCCCTTCTTTATATGGCTCTATTTCTCTCTTGTGCAATGGAAATATTTACTTTGTGGCATTACATATTGCATAGGTAACTTGCTTCTGATTTTTATACAGGCTCATGCTGAGAGTTTGCCTTGCATCTCAGAAGAGACTTTGGACTTGGACTTTGGGTAATACTAGAACTGTTAAGACAGTATTCAGTTCTCATGAAAATGAATTAAAAGTATTTTGCATTGTGAGATGGGCATGAGCTTCTGGGAGTCAGGGTTGAAATGTTATGATTTGGATATGGGGTATCTTCCAAAAGCTCATGTATAAGACCATTTAAGAAAGTTTAGAGGTGAGATGACTGGGTTGTGAGAACTTTATCCTAATTGTAGCACTACTCCCATGGTATGGATTCAATGGGTGTAACTGTAGGCCAGTAGGGAGTAACTGGATGAGGGAGGTGACTAGGGGCTTGGCTTTGGGGTTTATGCTGTTTTCCTGGTGAACAGAGCTCTTTCTTCTTCCTGATTGTCATGTTTGGAGCTGCTTCTCTCTGTCAAGCCCTTCTTCCCTGATGTTCTGCTTCACCTTGAACCCAGAGCTACAGAGTCAGCAATATGTAGACTGAGACCTCTGACACCTTGAGCACCAAATAAACTTTTTCTCCTCCATGTTGTTTTCATCAGATTTTTTTGGTCACAGTGACAAAAAAGCTAACTAAAACAGAAACGACCTCTGAGAAAGCCCAAACATTGAACTTAATTAGACAAAGATTAATTAGTTCACTCGTATGATTCTAGGAGATTCTCTCAAAATTGTTTCCTTGTTGTGGACTAAGTTCGCCTAGACTGGAGTTCATGGACATAACTCATGTCAGCCTCATAGTTTAAACTCTTTGATGTACAAATCCAATGCACTAGAAAAACGTAAAATAGAAGATTATAGATGCCTACTAGGAGTTTCTCTATGATCATAAAAGAAAGAATGTTGTAGATGGAAGGGCTGCAGGTTTTCACCTTTAGAGGTTGCCAGAACGAGCCTTAGTCTGAGACATCAAAGAGTTTACTGTACCTCTGAGGAAACATGATCAGTGCAAGTGAAACAAATCAACTACAACACAAGATTTATAAAGTTATACAGGAGATAAAGTGCATTATCGGATATCAAGAGAAAGTGCATTATTGGATATCAAGAGAAAGTAAAATATATAGAGAATGCTGCAAAAAGAGTTAATGCGGAAGTTTCCAGGTCTAAACAATGGTTAAGTTAAACCTTGCAGAAGTGACTCATCTGCTTCCCCTTGGTACATTGAGTTCTGCCACATCTGGTCAGGTTGTCATCAAAGTGTCCTTGAAGTCTAAAACAATTAGTTATACATATAAGCGTAGCAAAAAGACCTTTCAAAATTATCAGAAGTTTGCAGGATTTGATGGATAAGAAAATCGTAGCACCTCTAACGTAATGAAGAGGAGCAGTTCATTTTGAAAGCAGTATGACGA
Source organism: Glaucomys volans (assembly GCA_020662805.1). Classification (NCBI taxonomy): domain Eukaryota; kingdom Metazoa; phylum Chordata; class Mammalia; order Rodentia; family Sciuridae; genus Glaucomys; species Glaucomys volans. The sequence continues at coordinate 447,922 of JAJEJO010053056.1, read as the reverse complement.
CATTAGGATTAGACATGCTATGTTTGAAGACCAAGGGGAACACAGATGTAAAAATTTCAAAACTCAGAGATAAGGATGAGTCTTTCTTAATCTCAGAGTTTCTGCAAAAAGTATTCTTCAAATTCTTTAGATTTTGCTGCATTAATACACATAAATTCATATAACAAACTGCATCTTTAGCAAACAATCTTCTTTATGTTTGTAATCACTGATGTAGCAATTGACCCATTAATCCATTTATTCACTATTTGTCAAGGGCATAATAAGTACTAAAATGCTGGCAGTAGGTAAATACCATCTATAAACTTTCTACCTTTATGGAGCAAACATCATAATAAAGTTAAATGTATGTCAGTCAAACCAGGTCCTAAAATTCAACTGAAAAATATCAGTACGTGCACTGCGAAGCAGTCATCACCTATTTTCTCCTTCCTTTCAAAGTCACTGTTAAGTTCATAGCAAGCAAGCCTCACAGGCTGCCACCAAGTGGAAGCATTTTTACTAACTATGCAGTTCTGAGATGTTCACACTGCCTCTTTATCCATTTATTTTTTATGAATTGAATATGTGCTGAGTAAAAATGAAGTGCCAATCACTGTGGCACATTTTAGAAGACAAGTATTATCAAGATACATCAGATGATATCAAATGCCAGAAAAATTTCACATTCTAGAAATCAGAAATTTATACAAGTGTTAAACTCTAAATTAACATAAATAATTAAATACATGGACTATGATGTAAAGGTTGACCTGAATGTTTTCATTTCAATTATCATATTTTACCAAGAGTAAAATGCTAGGGTTCAAGAATCATGGTCAATAATGGAATTTCTGAATGAAAAATCTAACGAATAGACCAAAATAAGAGGTATTTTATATCCCATTCCAGAGGCATGGTGTGTAAAAGACGAATCATTCTCAAGTCAAAATGATAGCACACTTTGCTTTATTAAAACTATTTTAACAATCTTATATCTCCCTATTTCAAATTTAACCCCTTTAGGAATATCAAAGTTATAAATGATTGCAGTAGCTATGTTTAAATTGACATTACAGGCCTATAAACAGAGAACATGCATTCATTTCAAGTAAGTTTGGAGCAGTTATTTTAAAATATCATGTTGAAAGCTACAGAGAAATTTTTATTAAATTCCATCACAAGAATGTAATTTGTATGACTAAGATACAATTATTCTAGGAATTTATTTTGAATTAAGCAAGACATTGCATGACAGGCCACCTCCACACAGATCATTGCAGAATGGATAAGAAAAATCCAGGGGATTGGAACCCAGGGAGCACATTGCAGAAGAGATATTGTGAGCAAAGATACAGATGGCATATAGTTATACTGCCAGAGTGTAGAGCTACTGAAGAATATCCTGGATAAAGATAACAGACCCAAATCCTTAGTCTTCACACTAGCCACGAGTTTTTCATTAGCAAGTCATTTTTCTTATGCTACTGTAGAACTCTAGGATTCAATGGATTAGATATGGCTAGACAGTAGAAATAATATTTTGTTTTTTTCCCTCTTTCCTGGCAACATTACGTCCAGCATAAAAGACTTTAAAAGAAAGTATATTATCTGTTTCTGCAGCAATATCTTAAAGCAAATTTTAATTGACATTTTGAGTCACATGTCTATATTTAAATCATTTTCTTCTAGATAACAAAATGCAGTCACATCTGGTTTGACCTAGGTCATACTACAAACAAGAGCACTCCACACTGCTATCAGAACTGTTCAAATGGGCTGGGCGTGGTGTACCAGGCCTGTAATCCCAAAGGCTCCAGAGGCTGAGGCAGGAGGACTTTGAGTTCAAAGCCAGCCTCAGCAAAAGTGAGGTGCTAAGTAACTCAGTGAGTCCATGTTTCTGAATAAAATACAAAGTAGGACTGGGGATGTGGATCAGTGGTCAAATGCCCGAGGTCAAGCCCAGGTACCGCCTCCCCCCCCCAAAAAAAAACAGCTGTTCGAATAGTGTTGTTTTCACTGATGAACAGTAAGTATGTCATAAGCTTAAAACACCACACTTTTTTTTTCTTCTAGTTTCATGGTCAAAAGTAGCTCTAGCAGGCAGAATTCATTTTTTTTTGTGATCATAGGACTGAAGTGTCCATTTTCTTCCTGGCCCCTAGTCAGGGACCAGTCAGGATCCAGAGACTAGACAAGTGGCTTCTTCAACAATATAATAGCTTACTTCTTAAGGGAGCTTTTTTGTTTTTGTTGTTTTGTTTTGTTTTTTTATTTAGTATGATACTTACTGTTGGACCAAATATCATTCCTTAAAGTTTATAATAATTTTCTATTTTACCATGCATTTAAAAATCAAGGTGTTCTTGATTCACTCAGATTTACTTGTGTGCATGTGTGTGTTTTAATAATCATCTCAATGTCCTCTCTTCGTAATTATTTTTTCTTACATTTATCTTTTCCAAAATCAGTGCCTAATTTGCATGAACAACTCTTTACAGGCTTTTTTTTTTTTAAACTGGGCTTATCCAGCATGCAGTAATTCATTGATTAAAAGCACCATTCAGAGGTGAATGGCATAAATAACCTGTCTTGAACTGCCCAAGAAAATCATTGAGGAAATGGATAGTTCTAAGAAATTCTAAGTCAAGAGTCTTATTTGTATGAAGTATATTCTGAAGATCACATCTAAAGTTTCTCTAAGGTTATTGTTCCTTCCTGGGGTAACCTTAATATTGTAGTGCTCCCTTAAAAATACCATTTCTAACATTGAACACATTGTTTCTGCTATAATAAAAAATTATAAAGAATAAACAACAGTTGATCGATTTTCTTCAGTGTGGTATGGTCTAAATTTATAAACTCATTTTTATCCTATATAATACCATAGAATATTAATTTTACAGTTAACTAAAATCTTCAAATACCTTGGATAAAATTTCTGTTCGGCTGTGCCTTGATAATTCTCCACTTATAAAATTATTTTCTCACCAAATAAAAGATCTTGTATTCATAGCTGCCAAATATATAAGTGCAATTTAATTCAGAAGTTCATTTTGTTCATACAATGCTAACTAAAATGACCAGTTTTACTTGTCTACACATAAGAAAAGGATGCCTTCTTCATCATGATTTCCAATTATTACATAAAATGATGAAGAAGCATAGTTTGCAGTCAGGATCTTTGGTATGCTACTTCACTACAGATGGATATCAGCTTATTAGTGAATACTTTGAAAATGTATTTTTCTAGGTTTAGTTATAACTAGTTAGCCATATTAAACATTTAAATTTTCTGAGTTTCATTGCAACCATGAGACTTCCTACTGGTTTTCTTCCACACATTTGCCTAAATTTCCCCCTCACTTCCTTAAAGTCTTTGCTCAAACACCTTCTTTTCAGAAAACACCTTCATGGCTACCTTCTCTTATTTATAACTTATGTTACTCCCATAACTAACACCTTCTACTTTATTTTTCTTCATTTTTATATTATGTATATTTAATTATTTGTCAAATATTCCCCATCCTTAAAGGTAAGTTCTATAAGAACTATAATTTAACTTGTTCTTTTTGGTCTTCCTGCTTCTCTTTTCTTAAATACTATGTCACATCTTCGAAAGTACCTAGAAAATAATAAACAGCCAAAGAATTTTTGTGTATATACTATAAATAATATTTTAAAGAAGAAAGTGTGGCACACTAGTATGTGTTTTTAATGAAACTCTAGCTTTACAAAGTTTAATAAAAAATCTTTTGCAAGGTGAGAATCAGTTCTTTAAAGATTTCTTATAAGATATTCTCAAAGTTTAAAATCAGTTTATTTATCTTATGATTTCTAGTCTCCAACTTTCATTATTTCTTTTCAGATATTTTCTTATATTCTGTTTAAAACAGGTCTGGAATAATTACATTACTGCAAAGAATCATATACAAGTATAAATCAGAATCTTTTTCCACTGTTTTTACTTACAACGCTGATTATAAATAATGTAAAATCTCAAAATAGAAGCTTATAATATTACGCAAAATGAATTTTGCAAAAAGTACCCAATGTCATTTTACTTTGTGTAATAAAATTTCAAGCTTCTAATGTTATTATAGGCATAGATCTGAATTCTTCGCCTGAATATTAAGTTTCTCTTAAACAGATATTAATAGACAAAGAAACTTCAATATATTATTTTCAATAACCAAGAATGATATTAACATTCAGATGGTGAAATTCTGCATAAAAGGGAGACTTGTTAAGAGATTTAAAATGCTAAAAGAGGGCATGAATTTCTCTAAATGCATTTTAAGAATCATGCTGTATCAGTTTAGAAATTAAAGTTCAAGAACCATTGTAAATCAAAGTAAAATATAATCACTATATAAGTCGTTAGAGTTTAATCTCCCAAAATTAATTTAATATAATTCCACATTTGACCTGAAGATCTTTACATTTTGATCTATATCTGTATACTTCAAATTCCTTTAAGAAGTGGGAGTATGAAGAATGGTGGAATGAGAGAGACATCATTACCTTATATACATGTATGATTAACAATAATGACATGAAGGTACATGATGGGCAACCATAGAAATGAAAATTTGTACCCCATATGTGTACAATGAATCAAAATGAAGTCTGTAAAGAAATAAAAAAAATAAATGTAATGAATTGGCTTGTTTTAATGTCAACATACATTGATAGATATAGATATTCATCTACCAAAAGTAGGGTTTTCAATACATGACCAACATGCACAGTCTTTTCAATACATGACCAACAAGATTTTATCATGTACTACTCATGAATTCTACCTTTAAATCAATGTTAAGATAATCATTGTTTACTTCTGCATTAATATATGTTACTTTCTAATGATATATGTAGTAGTGCACTGGCTGTGTAATATGCTTTTGTTTTCCCTTTTGATATGAACTAAGTAAGGATCTATGTCCCCAAATGTCATTTGCTGATGCTCTGAACACTAGGGTAACTACACAGTATTTAGAATAAGATAACTTAGGTTAAATGAGTTATTAAAGGTTGGTCTCTGATATGATTAGTGTCATTATAGAAAAATGAATCAGAGAGCTTGCTTGTGTGCATAAATTCTCTCCTCTCTTCCTCTCCACTTGCATAAAGAAATCACCAGGGCCTGGCATGGTAGCACATGTAATAGTAGCCGTTTGAAGGCTGAGGCAGGAACATCAAGTGTTCAAAGCCAGGCATTGTAAATTAGCGAGACCTTAAGTAACTCGACCCTGTCTCAAAATAAAATACAAAAAAGGGCTGGGAATTTGGCTCAGTGGTTGAGCACCCTTGGTTTAATCACCAGTACAAAAAAAAAAATAATAATAAGTAGTAGTCATGAGAGCATCCAGGGAAATGGCAGCTGGCTGTAAGCCAAGAGAAGAGGACTGAGTGGAAGATTCCCTTATTGGGACCTTGATCTTAAACTTCCAGTTTCCCAAATTATGGAACATAAGAAGTTACTCAGTCCTTGGTATTTTGCTATTGCAGCCTAAGAGGACTAACACACCTTTCGGCTACCACTATATCTCAATATATGGCCAGTTTCATTTACTAGAAAGCAGAAATCAGTAAAAATATAGTCAGAAAACATATGACTGTTGACTTGACCAGACTTAATAAGACTTTGCTAAATATAACTGATTGACAGAGCACTTTTGCTACTTTCAGATTGAAGCATTCCCAGTGGAACAATTCTAAGCTGAGATCTTACTATTTCATCCTTCTTCATTTGAATATCTAGCTACGGATACATTTCCAGTTTACTCTTAATCCTCTTCACCTCTTTGTTCTCCCCTGTTTTACTCTTTTATCCATTTGTGAAAAGTGTCTAGGACAGAGTTTTCCAAGCTGTTTTTTGAAAGATTGCAGCTTGGCTTAGAACTGCACAAAACATAATTCGGTTTCTGAAACTTGAACTTTAGAAAGTAAATATTTAAATACATTTATTATAAACCACCAGAGGATATGCTATGAGGTGATCTTAAATTATTCTAGCCACATTTTATTTGTTTCCCTTTTCTTATAAATGTTAACATTTGGTGAAACAGATCTTGGAAATGGGAGAATAACCACCTTGACATTTATGATTTTTACATCTCAGTTTAACTTCAGATATAATGTCTAAACAGATGAGAACTAAATTCAGCTTATGGTATGTCACTAACAAATGCATATATGGTTAATCATTAACAAATTTCTTCACTGAATCTGGAAGATTTAGTCTTCAGTTAAGATGGTCTATGACACCTAATTCCTCTAAATTACTGGGTTAATATTTCTGGAATATTTTTCTAATCTCAGGTCACTAAAGAAATGACCATCCTTAAGTCACCTTCTCCCCTTGGAACAGCAGGAATACACATACAGGAAAAGAAATGACACATAATGGATTACAGTTCAGAAGTGTTCTATGCATTATTCCATTTTCATTTGATTTCCCAAAATATGATTTTGAAAGAATTACATGTCATCTTTTATAAATAAAAGGATTATAGGTTAGAGAAAAATAAAATGTCTAAGTTCTCACAGCCTGACCTATGAATAAACAAAAGTTTAGGCCTTCTGATTTCAAGTTAAGTCTCTTTTAATTCATATTCAACTTGTGAAAATTCTATGTATAATTCATCTTCATCTAGGGATATCCAAAAATCAGTGATATTCTCCTCATGATGCCAGCCAGATTTGTGCTATCTTGTAAATTATGTCATAAAAACAGAAAGTCCCTAATGCCTTTTATTTTGCTTCAACATTGACTCAACAACTGTTGTGTGTGTACCAGATGATATTCTAGGCATTCAGATACAAGGAAAATATGACATGCTTTCTGAATAAGTCAACAAATTAGAAATACACAAAAACATAATGAAAACTACAGAACATACAAGGTACAGAGGTTAGTGAGTGATGCTTTTGTTCAGAATAATGATAGTAACCAAGAAAGTATTTATTGCCAGTTTATCATGACACTGTTCAAAAGTAGGAGAAACTTTAACATCAACTAAAGAAAAATTGCACAAAGAGAGCAAGGTATCAATGTTCATGGGATTTTCAGAAAACAGAAAATCCAAAACGATGGATTTTCCATCATTTGTTGTCCTGCTCAAGTGAAAAGTGAGTTGATAATGAAAATAGTAAAAACTGATACTGAACAGTCAGGTGTTTGATAGAAAGGGAATGACCTCAAGTTTGAAGCCCAAAATCCCTGTATTTCTATTCTGACTCTGATACATGTTAAATATCTTACCTGAGGAAGGCAACATCATTTTCTGAGGCTCATTTTTTTCTTTTTTTGCAATTTGGCTCAACAATACCTGCCTATTATGCACTATGTGTCTAATGAGGCCATCATAGCACATGACAAGTACTGAATAGATATGAGTTACTGGCACCCTAGAATTTAAGGGACAAGACAGATTTTAAAACTTTTGCTCTGGATTTTGGGTTTTGTCATGAATACTCTCAAATGATATAAAATTATAAAGTAAATTGTAGAGTAAATACATAATCCAACATCTAAACTCAGTTATATCTTCTTTGAAAAAAGAAATGGCTGCTTTTAACATGTGATCAAAGATCCATTTTCAAAATATGTTATATTTATTTTATATTATTTCTCTTGCTTGGGGCTTTATTTCTATTACATAATTTTAGCTGAACTAGTTGAGTGTTTTTCCACTCCATTTAATATATACATCTTATAAAAAATTGTGATGGTCTCATATTCTTCCTATAGTTGAAAAAAGATCTAAACTATAATATTAAATTTCATAACTGAATAATATGTGGTCTTTGTAACAAAGCCATTTGCTCACTCTTTAGCATTTACCTCAGAGGAAAAATAAAGGTCTGAAATCTGAAGCACATTGAATCCAAAGATTTTATACTGCTCTGAAAGTGACAACATATATACTTTAATTTTATGAATTTATACATAATAAATATGAAGCCCAGACTTCTTCCATGATTGATTTATAAAATACATGAATATTTTATTAAAATAGTTTTCCAGTGTTATTTCAAAATAACAGTGTGCAGTTTCCTTTGGCACACTAGATATAAGTAATGTATAAACAATTATTTCACTTTGCTTAGAGTAGCACTTAGACATTTAAATCTAATTGTAGGAAGAGATCACAAGTTTGAATTTGCCCCTTTGCTTTTCTAATGCTCTTTTGATGCAGTAGACAGAAAAGTTCAAACAAAAGTAAACATAAATCCAGTACTGAGTTCATAATAAATATATACATGAGGATAAGTATTTAAAAATTTATATTATATTAAGTATATTCCTTATATTTAATCTTGTGAAAATATAGTCACCTTCAGATGCTTGTGCTGTTTCCAACACAGTTTTGTCTGAGAAAGTTAAAGAACTCTGAAATTGACCTTAATCCTAAACAAGCAATTTTAATTATCCATCTATCATTTGTCTTTACAAAAGACTCCCTGGAGTTTACCTATCTCCATGCCTAGATCTCAGCTTTTTTCTACAATCATCAGCCTTGGGCATCCCGCTACTCTTCCAGGGTAGCCAATTAAACACTAAGTTAACTGCAAAAATTTTCACTCCAACTAGCTATGTATTTTAATAGCCACATCTAGATCTTCTGACCACCAAGTCATAAATACACCTTCTGTTAGTCTTTTCTTTAAGAATAGCTATGTGTTTTAAAAGTCTTAAGATGAACCAGCCCATGCCAAATAGATTTTATGTAGATACCCTTGTCTTTTGTTTCTAATTTGAATCTACAATTCATGTCAAGATTTTATTTTTAAGAGTCTCCAGGTCCTTCTAAATTATTTTCTCATTTAGGATCTCAGGCCATTATATCACATCTTAATTCTAAGCTTATTAAAACACATATCTCCAAATACAGAGTCAGTTGAGTAACATTCTGTCATATAATTTTCTTTGTTAATAAGATTTTTTTTTGTTAATTTGTTTGCTTACTTATTCACTTAGAAAGCATTTGTTGGATACCAATGGGCCAAAAACTGAACTAAATTATGGGTCTCAGTTACTACTATCAAAGAAATAAACTTTAAATGCCAATAAAACGCAGTAAAGACCAGGCTCAAAAAGAGTTTGCATGGATAACTCAAAGGAGAATGGAGCAGCTTTAGACAGAGATCAAAAAAAACTTCTTGGAGGTGGTGACTCTAACCTTACCCCAAGTAGAAGGATGCCAGTAAGGGCAATCTGGAGTGGGAGGGTACTGCCTTAAAAAGGAGAGAGCAAAGGCTATAGTTACTTGTAGGGTCCTTTATTGCCTCACTTTTGAAAGTTTCATGTAAGTTTGCCCATCAAGGTCTGTGTGATTAATTCATGAGTTCAAGGACAAGCACTTTGAAGACATTTTTTTCGGTGATTTTCCAATATTATCTTTTCATATTGGCTTTGGACTATGTACTCGCAAAGATAACCAGCAAGTATGGTTCTCAGTGCAGGCAGCTGACAAGATACTCTCAGTAAACCAGAAAACATTGCCAACAATGTCACCAGAAAACTACTTGCCTTTTTTCTCTTGCTGTATGGTCAGATTTGACCTCTGTACCTTTCATTCCTTCATCACACATGTTCTCTCCAATCAAGTTAGGCACTATGACAATATTGCTGCCAAATTTACCAGTTGTGAAGTATTTTGAACAAACCTCTAAAATCTCATTTAGTTACTTTTAAAACTTTTCCAAAGTTTATTTAACAGGGAAACACTAGGATTTAAGGACAAGGTTGATATAGTTCTTATCCAAAGTTCCTGCATATCTTTGAGTAAATCACTGTAAAATCTGAGTAAATTGCTTGAATAAATTACTGTGAGTTTCAGTCTATCAGTGAAAAGGTGACACTAGCACAACCTGTCTCAATATTAGATTGAGAAATGCTATAAAGGTTTTTGTAAAGCAAGTTTATAGGCAAGAGGTTATTTAAAAATCAAGAAATTCTACCCAGACTTTTAGTGGTAAATAAATTAGTTCACTGGTGTTTGAGTGGTCTCTGATTCTAAAGAGCTCAGAATCATGGATATAATTAATAGATAATGTACTTATTAAATGGTGGCTGTGAAAATTCGTTTGACTCCTTTCTATTCATGCTTAGAATTAGACTGAGTCAAGTCCATCATACTATGCAAATTCAATAAAATGGAGGCAATTTATAGGTAAAATGTTGAAGACAGATAAGAAGCAATGATCAGATTGACTAAGTTAACTAAATTTTAGCATCAGCTCTATTACCTTTTCACCAATTAGATTTCTAAGAAAACATCTTAAGTTTTAAAAGACATTCTATAGGAGTTACATTAGTTCTATATTATAATTTGTAATTATTGAATACTATGCACTGGGTCACTTCTTTCTTCATTTTAATTTTCTGGAAATGAGAGTAAAAACTCAGGAAAGAGTGGTTGCTAAATTTAGTGTAATAAATGAATACTCATTATGCTAATTAAATGTAGTGAAGATGCTAATTTCATCTAGCTGATGCTGTAGTGAAATCCTATCCATCCTCTCTAATGGAGACACCTATAAGTATTTGGCATTTAATGGACCAAAATAGCTTTGGCATTATAGCTGATGTTTGTTTCAATAATTCACCTTTGAACTAATACTTGGCATAGTAGAAAATTGAAATAGTATACCAAATTGTAGATAGTAATATTAAATACCCATAGCCTTTATATCTCTAGTCGGATGCCTGTTGGGTGCATGGCTAAGCAAAGTTTTGTTATTACATTTATTTTATTAGTTTGTATAAAAATACCAAATTTATTGCTGTAAAATATTTAGACTTATGAGTTTTGAAACAATATAATTAACAGGGTAGAGAATGAGCAAACTGATATACAGACTAGATTAATTCATTCACACAAATAGTATGTAGAGAACTACAGAATGGAATACACTGATAGGCGTTCATAAAGCAGACATAATCGCTATACTTAAAAATTGGACACTAGTTGAAGTACAGAAAAACTGGAATAAGTACATAAATAAATATAAAAGAAAAAGTAAATGAAGGAATGTGCTCAAGAATAAGTTTATGAGCTATATGTAATTAGTTGACAGTAATGAAAATTTTAAGGAATAACAGATTAAGGCAATAACAAACTTAAAATTTTAAGAACTAAATAGTGTTGCTTACCTTTGCCAGATCTTAATTTGTTCAGTACTACCCTGGGTCATCCTGCTTCACTATATGTTCTAATGGAAAGTGTCTGGCCTAACTATTGCCTTTTTCAATTATCTGTTTATAATTAACAAGTGTAAGACTTATATTTCATATGATCTAATCCAATTAAACCATGTGTTAAACATCAAGAAGTATGTTTATCATATTTCATTGTGAACTTTTTTACAATCACAGTTGATTAGTTTCAATACAGACATTTTAAAGAGTCCAAGCAATAGTTCTTAAGGAGATTTATTCTTTACTCCACTCATAATTACCTTACTAAATACTGTTTAGACCTTCTAAGTTCCCATTATAGAATTGAATTCATTTCCATGTTTCCTCCATTACTTAATTCTCTCATAGTAAATGGTTCAAATAATTACATGTAATGTAACCCCCAAATCCCTCTGACCTTACAATCTGACCTCATTTCTGTAACTGTAGAACATTATTGATTAGAAAACTTCTTTGATAATGATAATTTAAACAAATATGTACCTTATAATTTTCCAACTAATTCTATTTATCTCACACATGATCTTTTTTAAAACTTCAAAATGCCCAAGCAAGTGCCATAAAACCTCTTTAGATCTCAGTATTAAAAATAACAACTTCAAGAGTTAAGACTGACTTAAACTTTGTTTTTCTAACTAGCACCTTTTCCACTCTACCATACTACCTTAGGATTATACAGACTTGGTATAGGAAACATGTATAAATAGAACACATAGGGATATGGATAGTGGACTAAATATATTTTTTAGATTTCAATCATTTAATATCAAGTTCAAAATTAAGCATGAATTCAGGAATCAACATTTAGTATATCTTTGTCTAAACAAATTTCAATATTAATGAAGAAATATTATAGATAAGAAAATTCACAAGTTTAATAAAACCCTCTTATAAATATAAATCAATGTATTTAAGTAAAAGGTAAACTTATTAAAGAAATCACAATATTTTCTATAAAATCCAGGTAGGAAGAGTATAAACTATGAAATTAAGACTACTCATGGTTTCTAACTGTTCCTTAACACATGCATATGGATTTTATTTTTTAATTTTAAAGCTGCTAAAACAGAGCAAAAGCAACTTGAGAGTCAGTTTGACTTAATCCGTGTTTCAAACTCTAAAAAAAGATAAGTAAATAAACAGGAAACCTGCTGACCTATTCCACTTGTAGTCATGAATAATTAAATTTGTTCCTGAACTTCTAAGACAAAAGTGAATATGAAATAATGTGGCTTCATATCTCTGAGTAGAGAATGGTTTAAAAATGAATTCTAGACCATTGTCTTTCAAATTTTCATTAAATCATGAAAACTAAATGAGCAAAAATAGCAACATAAGCAAAATTTAAAGGTTTGCATTTACTATAACAAAAATAATTTTAACTTGTATTTGTTAGAACAGGCATAAAATGGTTAGAGACTTAAAAAGAACTTTAAGATTCATTTATTAAATATATACCTATAGAACTAATCATTAAATAAATAACTATGGGTAAACTTGCTTTGCCAAAATCCAGTAAAGAAAAAACAATTCATACTCAGCTTATTTTTTAGATTCACATAAAAAGAATGTGATTCCCTGTGTTTTCATTTTTCTCCTTTCACATACTCTTGTTAACAACTTAAAATTTTTAATATGGAGAAAGAGAAATTTCTAATATCCAGGGATACTAGGAGAACACAAAATGTGATCTTAAAAACATACCCTGAAAGTTAAAAAATCAAATTAGTGTATGTAATTATTCCAAAAGGAATATTTTCCATGAAAATTTAAGATTCCTTAACTATTGATATCAGGTTTCATTCTTTCCATAAGAAATGGTTAAACTGAATTTCCTGAACCCAGATATTTTTCCAACATTTAAACATTTTGCTCATAGGCTTTTGATGCATTTTGTCTTAGATTTAAATGTAGAATGTCTATTTTCATCTATTGATTAAAATCATCTCTATCAAAGTGTTGTTTGCATCCTTTTTTTTTTTGCTTTACATCTTTGAGATTTCCATCACATGCATAAATAGAGTCAAAGTCATATTTTGCAAGTATTTCAGTTTATCTTTTGATTCACCAGTCTTTTTTCTTTTCCAAATAACTATGAGGTACATTGCATGTAATAGGTACATGGATATTCTGCTGAGTTAATGGATAGAGAATTTGTCTCTGCATGATGTGAGATCTAGTATTGTTCACATTCTTGCTTGGAAGATGTTATACAGTGGTCTTCAGGAGAAATAATTGGACTGTTTTAAAAATCACATCTAGATATGCAGTTTGTTAATAATAGTCTATTTCAAGGATGAAATTTGGGGATTCAACAGAATACATAAAATTGGACACTGTGCAAGGAGGAAAGTGGAAGTTAATAGAAAAATATGAAAAATCAAAATGGAGTTAAATTGAGATAGGATTAGGGGATGACATTCAAAATCAGAGTTATTATCTGGCACAAAATGTTGAGAACAGACCTTGTGCTTAGAGACCACCCACAGAGAAAGAATATATGACAGGAAAATATGACAACAATGGAGTAATTTTTCTTGGTCCAGTTTTCAGATTGGCAATTTGAAATCATTATCTAGTTATTTAGAATAACTAAATAACTCATGAATCAGAGGATCTTGCATCAGCTTAATATGAATAATTATTTTCTTTTTGTTCTTGGAGTATTTAAGTATATTTTTAAGGATATTAATCAACTTATACAATGTAGATACCATTAACTCTGCAGATATTTACAATACTATGAAGAGTAATTACATCCTTTTAGGCAGATAATGTTTATATTTAAAGATAAAGATATTCTCTTCTTCCCAATCTATATAAATTATGAAAATGCAAAACCATTATCGTTTGTGAGCCAGGTATAATTTTACACCCACATTATGTGAATTATTCTAAACTCATACTTCTAAAACAAAGTAAAAAGCTATCAAGACTACAGAAAAGTTCCATTATTGTGTCAGGGTTCTAAGCTTCATAATTTCTTCAAATTTCTCTTAAATTATTGGATGTGAGAATCTACAAAATTTCCTGCCAGTCTAATTCTAAAGTGGATATTATAAAGATTAATTCACATCACTGACTGAAAAACAAATATAAATATCTTTTCAACTATTAAAATTCATTAGAAAAATAAACTGAAATTAATATGGTTAATCATCAAAACAAATCGGGAAAATGAAACCACTGATGTACTAAAAGTAACCAATAAAGAGAAAAATGGGAAGAGAAAAAAACTGATAATAAAAATATTAAACCTGACATAGTAATTTGAAGCTCACTAATAATCCATGTAAATCAGAATGAATTTTATTCTCTCAGAGGAATACAAAAATTGTTTTAAAATGGTTTTCTAAGAGATATAACTAAAATAAAATACAGGCATTAAAAATCATTTAATAGAGAATTGCTAATAAATGTAATTGTGGCAACATTTTGTAATGTAAAAGTTTGCGCCAGCATCATTAAATTTGGTTGTAACAGCCATGAAAATTTGCTGAGGATGATTCCTGCTTGGAAATTCATTATCCCATGTTGCAGAAACCATCTCACAGAAGTGCAGCACTGTTCTTTGGATAGACAGGTCTCCTTTGTCAGATGACTTTTACGCAAGGACCCCTGATGACTTTTCAGTCTTCCTTCCACTGCACAAAAGTCCAGGATGATCTCATCCAACATTCTCCCTCTATCCTTACTTAAAATTAGAACTCAATCATTATCTCTCAATAGAGCGTCTTCAGCCCCTTTTTTCCAATAATATAGCCATCCCAGTTAGGTCATCCTTGTATTTTTGAGCCTGTCTTAGTATTTTCCTCCTATAGGACCAAGACTATAAGGAGGAGACAGAATAAAGGGATATTTTATATTCACACAAGTATCCCCCACAAATATGAAAGAGCTACAACATTTTAAGTACCTAAGCAAACAGACTGAATGTGTGTGTGTGTGTGTGTGTGTGTGTGTGTGTGTGTGTGTGTGTAAATCCTAACAGCGGTGCAAGGAGAAATTTAAAAGTATATGCCCATAGTTGGGAATTTTAGTCCAATGTTTTAAAACAAAACAAGACAAAAAAAAAGCAGCAAATAACATAAATAGACTTAAGGATATTGATCCACTGACCACTCCTTGGAAGAATAGTTTATTCTGATAATTTTTGAACACTTGTCATAATTTTGAAATGTTAACCTCATAAAACTCTAAAAGTCATTCCCAATAAACAAAAAACAGTAAAATAATCTCTCCAAAGGACCACTAACCCCAATAACAAGTCAAATCACCACAACTTAAAATGAAACAAAAAATCAGTATTTCCATTTGATATAAATATATTCTATTCTAAATAATCCTAACAATTGAAAAGGATAAAGAAACTTATAAATTAATTTCAAACCAAAAATAAAATATGTAACATAATGTAATCTCAAGTTAACATATAAAAAAGATTCATGTTAACTTAACATGTAGCACAAATTCTTGCAACTGTGGTGATCAAAGAAACCTTAACCTAGAAAATTTAAAATAATCTTTTCTACTATTGCACTGGTATTTTAGTATTGAATCCTATAAATGTTCCTTAATGTAATGACCTATTTTGATATTGACACACATTTAGTTCAATCAAGTCATAGGCTATTATGAATAATGCTGCATGAAGTTGCATCTGAGTGTCCTTTGGTGTAAGGAAAAACTCTTTGGGTCTATAACAAAGAATGGAATTTCTGGAATCTAACACAATCATATATTAGCTTCCACAGATACTGCCTAAGAATTTTAGGAAGTGCTTATTCTAATTCACAATCCCACCAACAAACTCTTCGACATTGCTACTGTCAATTTTAAATTTTAGACATTCTGATGGATATATAGTAACATGCCATTCAAATTTTAACATGATTTTTCCTGTTCTCTTGAAAAATGTGAAGCTTTTCACATTACCCATTTAGTTCTTTACAAAGCAATTCTTTATGTATTTTCCCATTTGTCAAAAACTGAATTCTGTTAATGATGAAAGTCTTTATAATATATTCAGGACATGGTTCCTTTGTCAGATACAATACAGTAAAATTCTCCCAAACTGTGGCTTGCCTTTTCATTTTATAATGGTACATTTGATGTAATTTCAAAATTTCAATATAGTCCAGCTAATTACCCTTTAGGGCTTTTAGTGTTCTGGTTCAGAAAATGTTGTCAAGCAAATGGTATGAAATTATTCTTTTTTTTCCTACTAGATGTGTTATTGTTGTTTTACCTTTCATTTTCTTGCCTTTTAGTTCATCTCAAGTTAATTTGTGTATATATTATGTGGCAAGGATTTTTTTTCCCATACAGCCAGTTGATTCAATAATTGTATATGAATCCTCTTTTCTGTTGCTTTTTCCCTGGGTCTGTGTGCCCAGATCATCATGAAGAAGTATTATAACTTCATACATAATTTTGATACTTTGTAGCGTAAGCCTTCAATCATTCTTTTTTACCCGATATTTTCTTGGATATCCTATGTATTTTGTAGTTCCATAAATATTTTAGTTAATTCTTTTTTTCTGTGACCAAAATACCTGACAAAAACAATTTAGAGGAGGAAGAGTTTGTCTCAGTTTCAGGGATTCTGTACCTGGTCAGCCCACTGCACAGCTCTAATCCTGGGGCGAAACAGAACATCATGACAGAGGTTGTGGAGGAAGAAAACAGCTCCAGACATGGCAACCAGGAAGCAGAAAGCACGTTCTGCTCACTAGGGACAAACCGTGAACCCCCAAAAACACATCCCCAGTGACCTACTTCCCCAACACTCTACCTGCGTATAATTTTCACCTAGTTAATCCATATCAGTGGACTAACCCACTGAATATTTTACAATTCTCATAATTCAATTATTTACTCCTGAATATTCCTCAATTGCTTTAAACTTTTAATGGGCTGCATATATCCAAACCATAACATTCTAACCCTGGTCAGAAGCTCATGCCTATCTCACAATTCAAAATACATTTAGCTCATTTCCAAGCATCCCCGTAGTCTTAGTAGTTTCAGCATTACAAAAAGTCAAAGTCCAAAATCTCTTCTAAGACTCAAGGCAAACTCTTACCTCTTCTCCCTTGTAAAGGTCAAGAGAATGTTACATATATCCAATACATAATGGCATAAACATTTTTATTACAAAAGGAAGTTATAGGGGCATAGAAAGAAGAGATGGGAACAAAGCAAGACTGAAATCCAGCTAGTCATATAAGTTCTGTAGATCTACGTTCAGCTTCTGGGACACAAGGCATTGTGATGTTCTCTACAAAGGATTTGGACAATCAGCAGCTATGGACATGCTGGTTGCAGTCTTCATGGTCTCTTTCTTGGCTTATTTCTGCTGGATTCCCGCCGCTTTTCTCAGCAGACATCACACATTACTGGCATCTCTTAATTACAAGGATCTCTACTGCAACTTCAAGCTTTCTTTTCACTCTTCATCCATCACCCTCTCAGAGAAAGTCCATAGGGTCTCTGACCTGGATATACTTTGCCTAGCCTCCCAGGTCTTGCTTAGAAACATGGGTGGAAGCCTCCATGACCCCCTAACTCCACCAAACTGTATCCCTGCAGGACCAGTACCACACAGTTGATGCCAAGTTCTGCCACCATCTCAAGCAATAGCCAAGCCTCCCGGGATCCTGGCTGTAGCAGCTTCTAAATGCATGGGTAGCTAGCATGGGGAAATTATTTCCTAGGCACCCCTGTACAAGTAGGTTCTCCCCATGGTTTCAAAGGAAACTTTTTTTTTTTTTTTTTTTTTACTTTACATCCTTGAGCCTGGGATAGGTGTTTTGTACTATTTTTGGCTAAAGTACTATAGTTTCTGTAATACTGTAGTCTCTGTAGTAACTATGATTTCTAATGGCCACACCTTCCTTAGTGTCACACTTTTCCAGCCAAACTTCAAAATTTTAAATTTTTTCTGCTCTGCTTTCTGTTTGTGATTATCACAGTAAACTTAGATAAAAGCAGCCAGCAATATCCATGCCAACACCTGAATACTACCCTGCCTAAAAATTTCTTCTGTCAGATTAATTAGTCTATCACCTTTAAATTCAGTCTCATGGCAAGTCTAAGGATTTGGGCAAAATATAGACAATTACTCTGACAAATTGTAACACAAATGACCTCTAGTCCAATTTCTAATAGGGTCCTCCATCTCTGAAACCTCATGAGCTCACTCTTTATTCTCCATAGTCCTATCAGCATTTTGGTTTTCTGGGCTCCCAACAAATTCAACCATTAAGCTCTGCTTACACTATTCTAAAGCTTTTCCAGATTGCATCTTTAAACTTTTCAAGAATTCTTCTTTCTACAAACTAGATCCAAAGGTTTTGAACCACGTGGTCAGAACAACCACCCAATTCTCAGTACGAATTTCTGATCTAGCAAGTTTTCCTTACTGTGACTAAACTGCCTGACAAGAACAATTTAGAGGAGGAAAACTTTATTCTTGCTCAAAGTTTCAGGGGTCCAGCCCACTCTACAACTTTAACCCTGTGGTGAAGTAGAACATGAGTTTTCAGAGGAGGAGGACTTCATTGAAAATTAGACGAGAAGCCATTTACTGAGAGATTAGGAATATTTGGAATTTTTTTTGTCCTTCAGTGTATAGTGTTAAATTAAGCTCTTGATAGGTGACTATCTTAATTGAGTTTAAATTCATGAGTTGTAGGTTCTGGGAAACTTCACAGATGTACTCATCTGCACAAGGATAAAATTAAAAATTGTTTCTTGTCTATCATATTTCATTCAAGACTACTAGTTTCCTGATATGATTTTAACTGGAAACAGTGATTCTGGAAGATTATTGACTGTATTAAGAAGTTAGAAATGTGCATTTTCAAGACTGTCTGAGAACTAGTGTGTGATGATTTTAAATTACCTAATAAATCTGATTTTGAAGTGTGGGGCATGTTAGAGATTTGGAGATAAAATGATCTTCAGAGGACTTGCAAGGTTACATTATTGCTATGAGAATCAAGAAAGTTCAAAATTACTCAAATATCTCAATGACATTTGGCTGAAATTTATTTGAATGCTTAAAATATGTAGACTTTATTTTTTTAACTTACAAAGAAGACAATTTATTTCTTGAACTCTAATTTCATTATGGAATGCTGATATTTTCAGAGGACTCAATGATTTTAGTATCTTTTGCCAATTTTCAAATATTTATGCTGCCATTTAGACTCACTATACCCCCTATGTTTGGGAACAACTCAAGACAAATCAGAATAGAGTGTTATATTTCTGCTTAGGGAGCAGTATATCCTTGATCTATTTTGAATCCTATACCATGGACAAAATAAAAACTGCTTTCCAGTGGTTTCAAAAAGGTGCATAAAGCAATAATTATACATACTTAAAAACCTGAATTATAAATATGAACATATGAGTTCTGGTCTCTTTTCTCAGAAAAACCAGCTGTTACAACAGTGATTGATATTGATTGTAAGACTAACCAATTAGTCCAATATAGTATGCACTACTGAATGAACTCTACAATTATTTATTTAGCATTTATAATTCAGTACTGGCTGAGAATTATCCTGAGATTCTGATTTCGTCAGTGGTGGACCAAGTTGTTGGTATATATTTAAATATATTTATGAGAATTCTAATGTGCAGTTAGACTTGAGAACCACAGGGGGAAGAAAAAGAATGGAGAGTCTAAAATGGAATTAATTTAATTCCATTTCCCTTCATTCATTCTTTTCTCTATTTCCACTATCTTGAGCAACTCTAATACCATACTTCTCCTTTCTATGGGAATGTGACATGTCTGGAGAGTTAAGGAATTAAGAATTTTTAACTCAGTCTCTGCTGTATTTCTCATATTTTAAGTAATCTGTCATCTGAATTCCTAAGTTACATAATATTCTATGTGGAAAATTATCAGGATAGGTTTTGTTTCTATAAGAGTTGTGTGTGTGTGTGTGTGTGTGTGTGTGTGTGTGTCTGTAAGAGAGAAGAAAAAAATAAAAGTTTATATATCTGGATATGTGGGGCAAAGTTGTTATAGATCATTTCACTATATGTCTTATAATAAAACTTGTGTAACCCCACTCAGGGCTAAAAGTGTTGATTACCAATGGGTCACAATTGAATCTCCTGGTAAAGTTTTCTTTAAACCAAAAGAGTTGTTTACTGATAGTTACTCTTCTTTCCTCAGGATGGCCTGCTTACAATGACTCTTTTCTGCCAAGGTACAAAGCATTCTTCCTCATTCCCCCTCTACCTCCCAGTTCAATGCTGTGTATCTCTGAAAAGCTACATCAGCATCAGATCAAACCCTCAGATTGGTGGAGAATTGTGTTACAACTGCACTGTAGATTAGCTGTTCCTTTTGCCCAGTCCTCCTTAATTCAGTCTCTTAGAGCTGTTCCCCAAAGTGTTCCTCAATATTTTTAAGACTCAATTTTCTGCAAAATAGGTTAATGACAAGTGATGTCAGGAGGAACAAGTGGTCTCAGATTGGGATTTGAGAAACGGATTATTAGCCAGTTGGGAATATGGATCACATCACTAGTGTAGAGTACTCATAGCCTCTGGCAAAAAGAGAGCAGTCTCTGTGTTCATACCCTCACATGTGGTGAACTGAAGTGGCATACCAGTGTAAGGAATGCAGTAAAGCTTCAATATCTCAGGTATATAAGAGGTTCAGGGGAAGTAAGTAATTTTAAGAAACATTGCTAGGCATGTGGCTGGTGTGATTAATAACTTGGAGAAAAACACATCATCTTAATTCATCGCCAACTTAGATGTTTAAAATCAGTAGTGCCTCCTTGGTATGGCAGAAAGCTAAGGCTTGAGGTTAAGATGTGGTTATAATAGTAATGCAGCACTGGAGAAGGTTAACTCAACCCTAGAAATTCTATTATACCAACATCAGAGCTTTTCTGGAAGATCCTTTCACTTGGGATGGAAATGTGTATCAAATGCCTATGAACATCTCGAACCTCTAGGTTCTTCTGAATTCTGAGGCTGTGGACTCCCCTAAATTCTCTAGTAAATCTCTATGTTCAAACCTCACATGCTCCTTCTTTGAACAATCTACCAATTGCTGCCTTGAATCTCCACCCCCCTCCTCCCATTCTGTCCAACAGAGAAATAAACAGTGTTAAGTGACAACATAACTCAGCTAGAATGGCACTTAATCTACCAAGGGAAGAAGAGGAGTAAAATCAGAAAGATCTGCAGTGTCTCGTCAACATGTACTGACATAAGTCAGAGGACTACATTAGGGACTTCACACAGGGAATCTTATATCAATAAGAAAGTCATAAGAGAAATCCGGAAAATGGAGAGTTTATAAAGTGGGTTCAGTCTTCTATGAGACTGGGTTTTAAAACTCTGCCAAGGAGCAAGAGACAGTTCAATGACTTTTCAATATGGTCATTGAAAGCCTAGAGAAGGCATGTCTCCTGCTGAGAGAGGAAAAGAAAGCCATATTCATTATAGTAACCAGTGGAAAAGGAGTTGAGAAACGCATCAAAAATGGGATGATGGAGGGAATATATATATATATGCATTATATAGAGGCTGGAATCCAGCAGTCAACTATATTTTAAAGGAGTCTGGGGGACACTCTACTTATCTAGACAATAAGACAGGAATTCACTGAGCAGTGGTTTCCTTATAGACTCTTCACAATAGGTCTGACAGCTGGGTAGGCTGCTGTGACTCATTCTTTGAGAGCAATGGGAATAGGACTGAGAGGTTCTTCAATCAAAGAAGGCCACATGATAGTTCTTCATCATTGAAAACAAGGTAGGTGTAATTATTCCTTGAAGTAACAATGACTCTAAAACTGGAGTAGGACTGATACCAAACCAGGGAAATTTTTAATGTGATACAGCTTCTTTGGGAGAAAGATATAGACAGAACTCTATGGAAAAACAGATGACTCAATCTGTAGAATCCATCTGTATAATCAAGTTGAATCAGATATATTATCAGGACAGCCTCTCCCTAAATGTCATTATGCTGCACCTGCTTTTTGGTCTAGGGCCAGTTATCAGTCCCAAAATTATTTGATTGATGGAAGTCCAAATTCCTTCAAGGAAGGGTCATGAAACAGAACATGTATAAACAGTAACTACTCATCTAGTCCCTTCCCCAAAAGATCTATTGATTCAGAAAACAAAACTAGCAAAATTGAAATACATCAACATTTGGAGGATTTTTGGTCACAGTCCTAGTTGATGTTGCTGTATGGTACCTGAAACATCCTTACCCTTTCTACAGAGGCAGAATTAAGGGACCAGGTAAGGAGCACAGAACTGGTCCAAGTCTGGCTCATGTTGGATTGGGGTCCACTAAATTCAGATTTAAATACCATCTGTACTCAAACCCTCAATATAAAATTTAACTTGACATACTTGTCAGTAAACCAATCCCCAGACTCTTTCCTTTGCCTGTGCGGTAACAACTAATGCATTGGGTAAGGTTTGCAAAACTACCAATTATCTGAACCAAGTTATTAAGTAAAAGCATTATCATATACCAGAGCAAACAGAAAAGATTAATAC
Source organism: Glaucomys volans (assembly GCA_020662805.1). Lineage (NCBI taxonomy): Eukaryota > Metazoa > Chordata > Mammalia > Rodentia > Sciuridae > Glaucomys > Glaucomys volans. Next base: position 425,179 of record JAJEJO010053056.1, on the reverse strand, counting down.
CATTGTTGCCTTAAAAAGTCCAGGATTATAGTCTCCATTCTTTTTCATTTATTTATCATTGTCAGTCCTTACAAACAGAAGATGGATCCTAGAGCATGACAATCAACTTATTCAAAATTAAGCAAGTAGTACCCAAATTGCTACTTGTACCAAAGAAGCTATCTCTGCCTTGGGTACATAATATATATTCATTGACCTGGTCAATCTATTTTTCTTAGACCTTATTGTTAAATAGGGCTAGAATCTATATCTCTATGGGAAATACCAGGACAATATAAGCACTCTCCTCCTGTCATTCAGTGCTACCAATGAATTTAATCAAATGAGACAATGTGCTATTAGACTGATATACTATATTAAAGGCATGATAATCAAACCAGCTGGCCCAAACAGGATGCTGTAGTTGGGATCTGGAATTCCCACAAAGACCTATGTATTAAAAGTTTGGGCCTCAGGTTATGGTGGGAAGTAGTGGAATTTTTAATAGGTAGGACTCACTGGGAGAAAATTAGAACATGAGGTAAATGCACCTGGAGGGGATTTAGGGAACCTGGCACCTATCTCTCTTTCTCTGCTTCCTAGCACCATGAAGTAAATAGGCATCCTCCACCATGCACTTCCTCCATGACCCTGGTCACAGGGCCAAAGTATGGGCCAAGCCACCATGGATGGAAAGCTTTGAAACTGTGATCCAAAATAAACCTCTCCCCCTCCATCTAAAGTTGATGATTTTAGATATTTTATCACAGTGATGGAAAGCTAATACAAAGGAAGTATGTTGGAGGACTTGGTAAGATCCATGTGTTCCAGAGGGTATGAAATAAACAGTATAAACCTCATGGCACCTATCATATCAGGAAGTTTTCAACAATTCCAAAGTCCCAGGGTATGCTTTTCTCAAAAGTACATTAGATGTAGTTTGCACCAATTATAAGTACAAAGGACATGCAAAACTTGCAAGACATTTTTGTATTATGAACAAAGATAAAAAAACCTGAATAAAAGATAAAAAACCTGAATGAGAAATGTTAAGTGACCCTCCATTAATAATGCCCACCATGAACAGGTCTTGTCAGGCCCACCAAAATGTTGAGAAGGCTCCAGGTCAATGTGTCATAAGACAGAAGAGTTGTATAATACACAGGGCACAGGTAGATCTACAAGTAAAAAGCCGAACAAGCAATCCAGATTCTCATCTTGTTCAAATTTGCTCCTACATGCCTCCTTAATACTTGTTTATTTACTTAAAAAACTGATCACACTGAGTTGGGTGGGTTTCTCGAAACATAATGAAATAATTCTAAGCATGGTTTATACAAAAATCGGTTTTGCTTGGATGCAAACTGAAGGTGTACTCTTTCTGTGATATGAGCAGTCAGGGATGGCTCTGAAAGCCAATTGTGGGGAGAAATCTACTTTGCAGAGCTTTGACTTGACAAATACAGGGCAATTAGAACTTTAAGTTCATCAACCAGTTCTGCTACAATTGGCCTGTGGTAACTCACTGCAGATAAACATTTGCCTTTCTTTCATTGCATCGCACTGGAGCAAGAAAATGATGTCTATCAGTGAACACATCACAATAAAGAGATTAAACTCCTTTCATCTCAGTGATTTTACAGACATTGTTTTGAAGGTATAAAATCTTCACAGTTTGGCTTCTAATCATCCTTCAAATCACAAATTAAATGCCATGTTCTCATAGAAGCACTCCCAAGACCAGGTCAAGTACCACTATTGTCATTTTCTTCTTATTTTCTAAAGCTTCCCTCCTTAACATTTTCCCAAGTTCATTATTAATTTTATGATTATTTGAATAGTATTTGACTGATACTGGTCTATAAGCTCATAGAGCCAAGATTCATCATATCCATATTGCTCCACACTTTGCCTAGGACGAGTATCTCAAATTTTCTTGAAAGGATAAATAGGGGAAAATGAAGCTTCCTCAATGATTATAAAGTAGTGCAATTTGAAAAATGAGACTACTGCTTTACTTGATTCATTACTTCTGAAGACCTCATAAATGAGAATACTATTGAATTGATATTAGACTATCAAAATATCCTCTTAAAATTCTGTATAGGATCTCTTCTTCATACAACCCCATCATTTCATCCAATGAATATTTATTTGGTGCCAAATATGTACCAAGCATTGTGTGGGTGCTGAGAAAACACAAGAGTAACAGGCAAGATTCATACTTGCTTATAGAAAATAAAATGCATGAAAATATTCTAAGTTCTCAGTCAAAGATCAAAGTAGTGGTGTTTTACTCAGTCACATTATGCTTGAGTAATAGCAACTTTGAGAGGATAATAAGGTAGTTAGAACAGGTGAATATTAAGTTGAATTTTTAAGGAAGTATGGAAAGTGGCAGGTCAGCTTCTAAGATAGCTTTCAATTATTCAAGTCTTTGTGTAATTAACCCTTCAGTTGAGTGTGAATTCTATGTTTCGAACCAAGAGAATATAGCAAATGTTATTATTGTCCATCACTTCTGTGAGTGAAATACAAAGATTGAATTTCAAGTTGCTAGATTTTCTCTATTTCCTTCTGGGTCAGCATGCTTTGATGAAACGAACTGCCACGTTGAAAAGACCCATGTGGCAAGAAACTGAGGGCAACCAACAGCCAGCAAGGAACTAAGGCCCTTAGTCCAACAGCCTGCGAGGAACTGAAGCCTGACAGCAACCATGTGAGCCTAAAAGCAGATTCATCCCCAGTCAACCCTTTTGATGAGACCCTAGAACTGGAAGATTTCCTGGCTGCGGCCATAGGAGAGAATAGCTAAGCTGGTCCAGGAAACGTGAACCACAGAAACTGAGATAAGCAATGTGTTGTTTTATTCTAGAGTTTTGGGGTAAATTTTTATGAAAGAACAGATAACTAATACAGAGTTAACTATGAAATATCCAGGAGAAAAACTTCTAGACAGACATATGACTAGTGAAAATAACTCAGCCTCTTGAAAATTGGCTGTTGTGTGTACCATATGATAGCCAGTGCTGGGGATGGATAATGATGAAATGGACTGTAATTACAGATATATTCAGACAAATAGTAACAACCTGTCAATCAGGATTCTGTAAGCCAATAATAAGTATGGGTTTTATATTAAGTGCAATGAGGAACATCTAGAGAATTTAGCCTAGGTGAGTGATGTTGTCTACTTTTCCTTTTGAAAAAAACACTTTGGCTACTATGTAGAAGTTGAATCATAAGAATAGATGTAGTAATATCTGTTAAAAGTCTATTGGAATATTCCAAAGTAGGAGTTTTTGCATCCTGGATTTGATGTTATAGGGGACATTGGGAAGTGTGAACATGGGCAGGCGATAGAATTCACAAGACTTACCATTCAATTGAATACTGGTATAATTCACTAAAATGAGGGTTCCTGGAGAATAAGCAGGTCAGGACATGATGATACAAGCACAGAATAGTTTTATGTAATGACTGCTTCCTGTATGCAATTTGTATTTCTATACAATCAAAATTTTAATACAGATTTCATTCACTTGCTTATTTATATATATCCACATTTTATTAAAAATGATTTGGAAATTACCATTGATTTCAACATATAAATTGCAATGAATAGTTTTTTTTTAATTACTGTCATCAAAATCATTGCCAATAACAAAAAGCAGCACATTTCGATTGTGTTTTGGCAATAAGGTTATTAGAAACTAGAAGCAATAAACATTGTATGCAAAATTGGTTGATTTAAAAATTTGTACTAAAGACAGGCCATTCTTCCTTTTTTGACTAAGTTAAACATAATAAAATTCAAGTATAATTTTGAAAAATATTTTATTAGAATATTACTTGGTTAGATTTTTCTTATATTTGCCTCACAAGTGACCTGATATAATGTACACAGAACAATTATGCAGGTATCTAAATGTAGCAAAGACCTGGTATCCTAGGTGACAATGCAGGAATATGAGAACTCATCATCCAACTAGAAAACTAGATAGGTCAATGCCCAATTTACGATTAAGGTTAAAAAGTAAGTAAGCAATCTCTATTTAACAAAAACAAAATCCCTTCGAAGATACCTTGGTTTTTTAAATGTCATTGATGGATTAGCTTTGGCAAAGTAATTGCTATAGCTGACCATTATTTTATATTTAGACTGCAAGGATTAAAGCGAGATCAAGGAGGTATAGGAGGAAAATGATCACAATTAGGCAGTGATGCTTACATTTATTTTAATTAACTTCTCTTTATACTTTCTATCCTTGAGAGCTTTCCAAATAAATTTCATGACTGAGCCTCTTACTTAACAACTGAGTACATCCATCGCTATTTCCTCTCCACTTTGATCCACTCTTTCCCCCTTCAGACATTTAACTGTCATCCTTTACTAAAAGAAATGTCGAACATATGTTTCTTTTAAAGATTCATTTCTGAGAATGAGAACAATGCACTCATGAGTAAAATGAGAGTAGACCATTAGATTTTCAAATAACATTCTGAATCTAAGTCAGATATCTTTTAAGATAAACCTATGACAGTGTAGTGCATAACAAAGTCAATGGTGAGTTTTTACATAAACCTAACAAAATTTATGCTACCACCACCATCAATTAAAATGACAGTACATATTTTCCTGTAGTCCCATGAAGACAGAAGAAGAAGAGGGGTTACATAAGTTTCAATGTTGTACAGTTGTCTTTATGTTTGAAGCTATGCGAAAGAACCAAGTAGGCTCCACTGCATCATTTTCCAAGGCAGAACCTGATCAAATTTGAATTTCAGCAACATGTAAAATAAATGGAACAATTGATTTCAAAAATGAATATTTGTATAAAATATATAATATTCTGTCACTGTAGTTTTCTTCTCACAGAACTTATTTCTTGTTGCATAGTGAAATTTCATAGTGTCTCACTCTACAAATGAGAAATCCTCTGTGACTGGCCTATTAGGTGCCTGTTGTAGGGAATAAGATTCTGAAATCATACTGCATGCAAGCTCAGGCACTGCACTGTCATTATGAAAGAGAGGAGGAAAGCAGTGGAGAAGAGGGAGATTCCCATTTATGCAAGGTAAATAGAATGCAAAACTAAGGATTTTACAGCAGCAGTTTCACATTAAAACTGACAACATAATGATCTAGGACCTATATGAGTCCAAATTTAAAAATAAGATCTTTATCAACAAAAGATTGCCAGTATTTTAGAAGTCAGGTTTTAAATTTGAAAAAAATATACCATGTTTAAGTCCACCAAGATATTTTTTTGAAAAGTATATAGCAGTAGTAGGAGCAAAGGAAATACATTTGCGATCAATGTGAGCTTAAATTGCACACTCTAAGACAATATGAAAAAATATAAAAGTTATAAAAGGCATTGGAGATATATTTAGTGAATGAAGTATAGAATTTGAACTCAGCCCTGAGATCAGTCATGGTTCTTCCATTTACTAGTTATGTGTTCTTATATTTAAAAAAATTCCTTGAGAATCATGTAGAACAGATAAAGGGAAAACACTCTACACACTATAAATTTATAAGCAGAAAATATTTATCAGTTAATTTTCATTTTTTCTATGAATTTGATCTTATGTTTCTTTTTCAAATACACATTTTGCAATTCAAACAAATAAAAGCTTTGGCTATGAACTGCAAATTTTTCAAATGAATACCAAATGTTTAAGTTAAAATTTTCTTTTTATAAATGTTGGCTACATTTTAATTAAATTTGGTTATTTACACAATTAATTCTAATGAATTTAAATATTTTGATGAGAAAATATGATCTGCTTCTGAAGCCTTAAAAAGGAAATTTACTATCAAATTAAAGTGGACAATTTTAAAAATGTAAGGATTTAAATGATCAAATTTTTTGTTTGGTTTTCATAGTACGAGAAACTGAACCCAGGGCCTTGCACACACAAGAAAGTACTCTACCATTGAGTTGAATATCCCCAGCCCTGTTTATCTTTTATTAATAGAGATACATTTTTCACCAGTAAAGCTAATAACATTTCAATGTAGGGAACAGACTGGACCATTATTTTCGAAAGTCTCTTTTATGATCTCTAACAATAAAGATTCCATAATATCCAAAAAGTTTTTTCTTCCTTACTTGTAACTATTTTGAAATGTTAGTATTTTGAGGGTTTTTTTTTTTTTTTTTCATGTCCATCAGTTGGCAGAACTTTAACTAATGTTATGACTTGGATCTAGAAAGTCCCCCAAAGCCTCATGTATTAAAGGCTTGTTCCCCAAAGCAGAAATGTTCATAGGTAGGAATTTGGGGAAGTGATTGGATCAAGAAGACTGGGAGCTCATCAATGTACCAATTCATTGAGGGAGTCAGAGCTGAAAATACCATTGGGAGGTGGTAGAAACTATTGGATATGGAACACAATTGGAAGAAGTGGGTCCTGTGGTATGTTCCTAGGGACTCTCTCTTGTCCCCACCCCCTTTTTTTCTCCCTTGCTCCCTCACTGCCATGAGATGAACAGCCTTCCTCTGCCATGCCCTTCCACCTTGTTGTTTCTGCCTTACAGGCCTGAAAGCAGAGTCAGCTGACAAGGGATAGAAAGCTCTAAACCCATGGGCCAAAAGAATCTTCCCTGCTTCAAGTTGTTTATGTCAGGTACTTGGGTCACCTCCATGAAATGCTGACAAACACAGTAAATTCCAGTTTCTATATCTGACTGACTCAATTTAGGCTTAAAAATTTAGGAGTACTTGATAAAATCTGAGCCCGTAATTTCATCATCATAGATTTAAGTTATCATGCCCACAGAAGTAGAGCTTGAAAGAATTAGATGAAGTTTTTAAAAATCTTGCAATAAGAAATCCAACATAAATTTTAAAAAGATTTTTGCATAAATTCTTGGTACTGTTCTTATCCTTACTAATATTAATAATTGCATAGAATTATAGTAGAAAAAAGGAAAAGAGAAGAAAATGGCTGCACTTTCTAATTAATCATTAGAGAGTTGGAAAGATTGTTGAGAAATTATTTGATATACACTTCTAGCTTCTAGATGAAGACTACCTATGCTAATGCAATTGCAGATAGGTACTTTATACAATTCTGAGTGCAACACTAATCTTTAAAGATAAATACAAGCGTATTCATGTATGTGTATAAAATTGGCTGAGTTATGAATTTTTCAGCATTATTGCATCCTGACTCTTGGCCCAAGAAACATTATGGTTTGAAAAGAATTTGCATTCTCCATAGAACTCATTTTCTATGGGTCAAGATATGCATCTTTTCCTACTTTCTGAATATGGAAATCTCTTTTCATGCATAGAGTACCTTTTCTTTAAGCTATGGAAATTCCTCTCTACTAAAATAATAAGATTTCCTGGGGAAGTGATCTTCTGTTAAAACTAAGATTAGCTTGTATTTATTGAGCATTACTGTGCGTCAGAACCTTCACATAAATTCTAATTCTCAAAAATCTGGAAGACAGGACAGGAAAAAAAAAATCGAAGACTCAGAGAGGTTAAGCAATAAGCTCAAATTCACACAATGAAGAGAAATCAGGATATAAACCAAGGTTATCTATCAGGAAAATCTGTGTTTCATACTCATCACCTTTGATCTTTGATTTCACTCAAGGTAGGAAATGTTACCTCTGAGAGGTGACAGTTCTCCCTTCTGTGCATGCTTTTCCTTATCATTTAATATCATAGTCCTTTTGTAGGAGGTTTTCATGACTCAAGTAAACTGAGTGATTTTTTTCCTAAACATCCTAAACAGTACTCCGTGATTAGCTTTAAACACAACTGGGGTGTATGGAATATTTCTTTCTGCAAAAATCATTTTGTTCCAAGGTCCAGTTATCTACCTGATTGTGGGGATGCAGAAAGCAGCCATTGAGGTTCCTAGACTGCAGAAAGGTAGAATCCTTGACTGCACACTCAGGATTATTCATGCTTGTGGAGAAAACTCCCAAGTGACCTGACTTGTTGATGGCCATTGCCCCAGATGAGCTTAGCTTGTCCTCCTCTCTCCCTCCTCCCTTTGGTGAACTGTGTGACTCCTAATTGGACCATCCTTATAGACTATCATGTTACACTGCCGGTTCTTTGTTCTCGGACTCCCCTCTTCTATAAAAGTGCTGTAATTCTTCAATAAATTTGAGACTGGTCTGGAACTTGCTCTCCCGAGGGCATTGGTTACCTCATTGGCCTTACCCCCTCCAGAAGGGACAAAGACCCACAGGTTGAGGCCTAGTCAAACAATGACAATAGGCCTAGACCCAAACTAAACAGTTACAACACC
>JAJEJO010053056.1:389924-416517 GCA_020662805.1 Glaucomys volans | reverse complement strand
TGACTCCATTTCAGCTCAGCTCAGAGATGTTAAAACTAGAAAATATTGCTTCCATGATAACACCTAGGAAAAACAAAACGAAAACAAAACAGACAAACCAAACCAAAACCTTGGAAAAGTACAAATTACCACTTTACATGAAAAAAAACAGATTTCAGGGCAAACAAATGACTTAAAGTCTTGCCAGTGAAGCATGACCAAAAGGGGAAATAAGGCACAGACATTCTGTTATTAGGGCCAGAAGTTGCCAAGTATCACACAAGCAAGGAAGGTGGTTAGCTTAGGAACTTCGTAAATTTTAATTTATTTAACTGCCACAAAACCAAAACTGTATTTATTTAATGAGTAACATGATGTTCTGATACATGTATACATTGTGCAATATTTAAATCAGGTTAAATATATTTCCTCAAATATTTATCATATCTTATGGTGAATACTTTCAATATACTTTCGTTTTACCTTTTGAAATATACCATTCATTATTGTTCTGTAGAGTCACCCTATTGTGCGATATTCCTGAGAGTTCCTACTCCTCTTTAACTGCAAATTAGTACCACTGATCAATCTTTCTCCACCCCACTCTCCTCTCTACTCTCCACAACCTTTAATAGCAACCATTCTACCTTCACAGCTAACAATGTTTTTACCAAATTACTAAGGGTCAAGTGTGGGCTAGCATGAGCTTGGACAGCTCAAAGGGGATAAACAGATAATTAGATTCATACCCTCTTGAGGACTTGGTTTTCTGGAACCCCAACAGGCACTAAGATCAAGAAAAATCCAGAAAAAGCTTTCTGTGGTGGCAGTAGGGCAACAATAGCCACTGCTAATACCTAGATTATTTTTCCCATTTTCCCTCTAGGGAAAAAAAAAAAAAAAGTTCAATCTGCAAGATAAATAGGTTACCAAACAAACAAAAATAACCTGAAAAAAAATTCACTGGAGGGAATCCCTATTTTTGTGGGGTAAGAAATACACAGGAAAATGAAAAAATGAAAAGATGAAATTCTTCATCTTAAGGATGGGCAACAATACATGCTAGGTTTAGCACTGCATCTAGAAAGAGAGGGGAGCATTTGTAAATACCCAACATCAGGTATCAGAGTACTGACAAAGGTCTCAAAGTCAATCAAACAAGTAGTGCCTTCATCACTTTCCCCCCAATACAGTATTATATTAACAAACATCAAGTAAAAACAATAGTATAAAATAACTGGGAAAGCTATAATAGAGTGATATTCTTTCAGGTTCAGCACAAATGACCTAAGTCAACCAAATAGACTGAAAGTAAAGGAGAAGTTATACATTCAGAAAAATGCTTTGGAAAACTGACTTTCTCCTTAAACATAAATTAACGCTGGTAGAATTTGAAGCTTCTGGTCCACTGAGAGTAACCATAGAAATAAGAATTCCAAAACTGGCTCTGTACCTGATTAAATTAACATTAACCTACATGTTGAAGATTTCCAAGAAGTAAAATTTAAAAATCACTTAACATAGTATCTTATGTCCTATTCAATCTTTCAACAGCAACAAAAATATGAAGCACACTATGTATTTCCAAAAACTGCAGTGATTTTGAAAAGTTTTCATCTCAAAGAAATGATAAATGTTTGAAGAGACAGATCTGTTTAACCTGATTTAAACATTACATGATGCACACATGTATTAAAACACATGCTACTCCATTAATATGTATGATTTTTGTATTTTATGTCTCAGATAAAAGAAAATTTGAAAAATAAAAAATCTGAAGCAAATGAAAACATTTTTTACATAGTCTCAAGAGACAAAGCTGGAAGCAGAACTATCTTCAAATATGACAGAGATGGTGAAACTTTCAACAGAAATTTCACGTAATTTTGTTTGTGTATTAGAATTTTTTTAATTCTAATTAAAAAGTTACATAAGGTTTGATAAGAAATTTCACAGGAAAATTTCAGTAGAGAGAAAAAAAACTATGAAGAATTGTCAAATGGGGAAATTAGAAATAAAGAAGGCACAGTAAGAGAGAGAAAGATTCCGAGGAGACATTCAAGGAAAGAATTGGTGAACTTGAAGACAGGTCAACAGAAATTACTAAAATTGAAAACAAAGGGACATCTTAAATACTATATAATAGCACTAGAAAAACAGAAGGAAATGAAACAATAAAGAAAAATGAAAATATCACAGAGCATTTAAAACTGGTATAATGATGAAATTTCAAAATTGTACGTAACAGAAGATAACTATATAGCAAAGGAAATATTAGAAAATTTTAATTTTTCAAAACTTGTAACAAACACACTCTATAGATCTAAGGATGATGAACACCAAGCTCTGTCACATACACACCCAAACCAAAACAACAAACAGAAGCACACCAAAGTGCATTACATTCAATTAATATTCAAATTGCTGAAAAATACAAGTAAAGAGAAAAATAGATGCATTGCCCAGAGAAAAAAAATGATAAAGCTTGCATCAGGATTCTCACAGAAAGCATGCAAACTAGAAGAAAATGGAGTAAAAACTATAAAAATCTGTAAGCAAAAAAAATATATATATATATGATTCACCCTCCAGTTTTATACCTAGAATAAACATCTGCTAAACATGAAGAATGCAAACACAAGGAGAAACCTTACTATATTAATAAAAAGGGTTCCCTTATGGTAAAAGACTATCTATGGAGTAGCTTTGCACAATTGCTTAAAAATAAAGATTAAGTTAGGTGTCTAAATTTAACTACCAATTTTTCAGGAAACAAAGAAAGGAACATGTTAAACACCACAATAGCACTAGAATTAGCAAAACACAGAATGGGGGAAACTGAACAACATGGATTCTTCCACAAAGAAACTGCTAATAAAGAAATTTAAAAGATGGTAGCAAAAACTCTAAAGAGACTTAAGAATGTGGCAATGATTACATAAAGACAGTCAAAATCAGTCCAACTGTACATTTTAAATATGTGCAGTTTGAGGTACATCAGTCATACCTCAGTAAAGTCAGAAGAAAGAAAGATTTAAAGATACAGCACTTTTCTCAGATACAAAAACAAAAACTATTGCCAGCTTAGCTATTTTACAAGACATGTTAATGAAGAAAAGGTGGGCTACAGGTCAGAAACTACAAGCTATAGAAAGAAATAAAAAGCTCTGGAAATAAAGATGATAAAATATACAGCTAGCTTGATTTTTAAAAAAAATATTTAAATCAATTTGATGGCATTGTATTGTTTTATTACATATGAAAGTGAAAATGACAAAAATGGCAGGGATAGATATAGGAAATTGGGAAAATACTGCCATATGGCCTTGGTGCTACACACCAGGGTGTAACATTAAAGGTACAGTGAGATTATTTTGAAATTCATATTATTAACCATATGGAGAACAATAAAAAATACTAGAGAAGTAAAAACAGTCAGTTAAACTGATTTAGGAAATTGTACTCAAACTTGGAGAGACCTAAATAAATTAGAACAAATGGAATAAAAACAATGAGAAAAAATGTGAACTTCAATGCAATCATATAAATGATCAGTTTAAGTGTGAATGGCCCAAATTAAAAGTGTTCAATTAAAGTAAGTAAAACCATGGAGAAGGTACATAACAAAGGCCTGTCCCTTCACAGAAACATCAACAAACCAGCAGAAGTTGCTAAAATAAACTCAGAAATCTGTAAAACATGGATTATAGCAACCAAGCAAGTGTGCTTACTTGATATGTCTCTCTTTCTCTCTTTCTCTCTCTCTCTCTCTCTCTCTCTCTCTCTCTCTCTCTCACACACACACACACACACACACACAAAATAAAATTTAAAAAAGGAAATAGGTAGAAAAGATAAATGTGGTAGACGAACTTCATGGCGTTTTTCCTTGTCCTCACCTTCCATGACTTGGTGGCAGTCTTAAAGACAGCAACCTGTGTTCTCAGTGTGTGACTCCAATAACTAGTTCCAGAGGAAGCAAAAGAAAACTTATTGATAAAATCCTGTGCTTTACTTTCCTAAACTGTCTGAGAGCTACCTTGATGTTATGGGGTGCAACTTAAGAACAGACCTATCACCACTGAGAAGTCCAAATTTGAGAATCTTTATTCAGCCAGCCAACTGACTGTCTCACACAATGCCCCCCAAAAAATGGCTATTGGGGGAACAACCCCAACCATAGGGTTGCAGGGTTTCTTATACCAAAAATCACATCAATCATAAGTGTCTGTTGTTATGATTTGAAATAACAAACTTACATCATGAAATCATCAGCAGAGGGGGAAGTGGGTCAAAATGACCCTTACCTAGGTACAAACTAAAGAACGGTTACTAACATCCACACTATCATTGTTGACATCACCGTTCACATGGTGCATTTTTTAGGAGAAATAGGAATCAAAAGAGAACAATTTTTTATCACATAAGAATTGTCATTTGGTATTGCTAAACATGTCATGCTAAGCAACTGTTGATGGGTGCAGAGGTGGGATGTTCCCAGGGAAGAAGCCCATTTCCTACATAACATGGAGTCTCAGAGCAAAATGGAGTCTGTTTAGTCATTGCCCATATAGCCTGGCCTGTAACATTTCTATGGAGCCAAATCTGTCAGCCCATCACACCTGAATGACTTATGAAAGATGTTAATTTGCCAATCTCAGAACTCACCCAGACTCGAAAAGCAGCATGTGTTGCCCCAAAACATTGTAGGATGAATAAAAATCATGTAGTTAACTGGGAGTAAAGATTCGGTTGTGACATACACGACAGGCTAAAGACTGGGAAGGAGAGCTGAGGAGTGCACACACAGCCAACAAAAGGTGTGGGCAGAAAAACAAAAACAAAAACAAAATGAGATATCCATAAACTCTTACCTGATCTCTACATTTAGAGCAAGCAAGATGTGAATGCTAAGCCAGGGTTACATACACTGGCTGAAGGTTAGTGGTGTTTCCCATGAGGGAGCCAACAGAAAACTGTTAGAGGTTTTTTTGTTGGTTTGATTTTGAGGTTTTTATTTGTTTTTGTTTTTGTTTTTTGGTTATTGTTTTTTGCTTCTGGTTTTCACAGAAATCACCAACATAGCTGGAAATAACCTAAATAAGCAGATTTCAATGAACACATATAACAAGTAAAACTACCTTTGGAAAATTAGTGTGAGAAAGCACTAAACAAAGGAATTCTTCAACAATCAAGAACAGTGAACTCTGAAGGGAAGAGAATCTGGCTTACAGAGTTACATGACAATGGTAAATATTAGTTTTCAACAAAAACTTAGGAAGCATACAAAGAAACAAGAACACATTTCATTCCCTGAAAAAAAATCAATGGACCAAATACAATGGTTGTGGAAGTCCAGATAGTGCACTTTTTAGACAAAGACTAAATCAACTATTTTAAATATGCTCCAAGAGCTAATGGAAACACAAAATCAATGTCCAAACAAAGTGAGAATATCACTACAAAGACACAAATTATTAAAAATAAACTAAATAGAAATTTTGGAACTAAAAATTAAAATAACTAAAATGAAAAATTCATAAGAAGGGTTTACCAGACAATTTAAGCAGGTAGAAAAATTAGCAAATCTGAAGACAGGACAACTAAAGTTATCCTTTATGAAGAATAGGAAAAAATTTTAAAAAGTGAACAAATCCTAATGGCATTGTGGAACACATTTCAGGCAGACCAGCATATATATATTATGGGAACCCCAGAAAGAGAGCAACAGGCAGGTTCCAGAGACACTAACAGAAAAAAAAAATATTTGAAACATATGTTTGACATAAATACATTTCAAACTTAATTAAACATATGAATCTAAAAATTCAAGAACCTCATTATATTCCAGGTAGGAAAAAATAAAAAAATACCTATACACATATTACAATTAAACTTTTCTAAACTAAAGATGAAAGTAGAATCTTGAAAGAAACAATAAATTTGACTTTTACCTACAAGTAATCCTACAAGTAGGTTAATAGCCAATTACTCATGAGAAGTCTTGACCATCAGAGAAGGTAGAATGGCATATTAGTCCCCAAAGTAAAAACTTGTTAACCAAAAGTATCTGGAAAACAGCTTTTAGAGTGCAGAAAATAGGGAATTCCTAAAAAAACTAATAGAGGAAACTTATTACCAGATCATCTTCCTTCAGCAAAAATACTAAATTGAGTCCTCTAGGTTGAAATGGAAAGACACTAGAAAGTCACATGAAAAAACAAAGATCTCCAGTAAAGGTAATTGTGTAGGCAAACAATGAATCAAAATGAAGTCTGTAAAAATAAAAAAATGAAAAAGAATTTAAAACAGTATGATACTGTCGATTTGTAACTCATTTTATTACAAGTTTTAAAAGTCAAATAAATAATTACACATCTAGGTGATGGACAGTCTGTAACAACATATGAACTATGGAGTGTGTAGGACCAGAGTGTTCATGCCATTTGAAAGTAAGTGGCTAACAATTCAAGTTAGATTAATGTATATTTTATTTCAGGATGAATACATAATCATCAGTATAACCATCTAAAAAAAATCTGCAAAATATGCACAAAGAGAAATGAGAACAAAGTCATAATGGAAGACTACCAAAACAAAATGTCAGTAACAATGATGAATATATGTGCCTTTAATATCAGAGCTTCAAAATACTTGAAGCAAAACAAAAACCAGAAAGCAGAAACAGACAATCCACATTTGTAAGTTGATACTTAAACACTCATTTTTCAGTAATTGATAGAACTAGTAGACAAGAAGGAAGTACACAGGAAACATGAAAAACACTATTAATCTATGTAATGTAATTGACATCAGAATTGCCCATCTTAATGTGTATCAGAACACCCATTCTTCTAGAATGCACATACAATATTCACCAGGACAGACTATAATCATGTGATAATTTCAGTATTATCAAAAGTTGAAAAAAATAGGTATGATATGAAGTTTGTTCTCAGACCATAATATATCTAAACTATGATTCAATAACAGAAAAATATCCATAACACATCAAAATATCAACCTGCTCCTAAATAACCCATGAATCAAAAAGGAGTCGTGGGAAATTTAAAATATCATATGAAAGTCAGGTCATCACTCTTGTTCCCACAGCCACTAAAGAATATCAAGGAGAGACTATGAATAATTCTACCCTCACAATTGGACTTCTTAGGTGGATTGTACTAGAAAACGTATTTAAGAATACTCTAAATAGTTCTATAAAACGTTTTGAGAACACAGAGAAGGTTTATTGCTGGAAGCTCATGAGTTTAGGAGGACTGGAAAATATGGTGAATATGTGGAAATTTAAGTATATGAATGACTAGGCAATGCCAAGACAACAGAATTTAATTCTATGTCTAATGAGAAAATACTGAATAGTATTTGTCAAGGGAGTGACATGATTGATCATGCAGTATAGAAACAAAACCCCACTAGTTTTGTGTCTTAATTCTTAACAAGAATAATGTTTCTGAGATATATATTATGAAACACACTCTCATGGACATTTCCAAGATTTGGTGGTTGCATGCAATAGACTATAGGTAACATATTGAATGTGTAATTCCAAGTATCTTAATTCTAGCCCTACCCTTTTTATTAAACCAATGCATCATTGTCAGTGTGTGATATTAAGATAACTGATTGAAGATAGTTAAGCTAAACTATTTCACTATTTCCAAAATGAACCCTCTCAAATCCATCTTATATACTTCCTCTGATGTACTTCTTACAAAATAACTTCTTCACATTTGCCTTGCCAACAAATTAAACACAAACCTCTGCTGGCTTTTAGATATGTCTGTGTCATTATTAGTTCTCATGAACATAATTTTATATTGCATTATTCCTTTTAATGCACTCACACTATAACCAGACAAGACACCTTATAGATTTTAACAACTTATTCAAGCTAAGCAAATTAAAGAAAATTTACCCTATTTTACCTGTCTTTGTCCTCTCCTGGGTGATCACAGCCAAATAGCCTTAGTTACACATTTCTTTGGGTAAAGCCATTCTATCAGCACTGTTTTATCCCCATTATCATCATTATGTGCACCTTGCCTTTAAGTGCCATCACCTGTCTCCACCTTCGCTAGGATTCTATCAGACTAAGCTCCATGGAAGCATCACTTACTGTCAATCCCAGTCTGCAGAGAATGACCAACATTAACCTTCTCAGATACATTGATGACCTTCTCGCTCATGCATTACATATTGCTTTAGTGTCCTCTGAATCTTCCAAAGGACATAGGTAGGTTATAAGAACTCAAGTTTCATGTAACAAACTTATTCACTATTGTGAACTCTTTTGTAATACTCTGCTAAGGAAGTTCGGGCATTTTAGCCTCATTTACTATGATTCGCTACTGCATGAAAGACACAACTGGTCCTCCCGCATCACATTAGTGCTAGCTTCAAGTCATAACAGGGAGGATCATACTTTGTCACTTTAAAGTTCCCAGTGATTGAACTTCTTCTCTCTAGCCTTGTATTACGTAATTATCCATGAAACTCTCTCAATACTCAGTCCTATACATGTTTTCCCAAATCTGCTAGTAAGTATTTAGTATTTCCACAGTTCTGAAACTTTTTGTAATAGAAATTATATTTTACTTTTTAAACAATTCTAATATTTGAGCACATTTATACATTTGAGTCAAACACTGAAGACATGAATGATCTTAAGGGGGCAAATATAAAGCACTTACCTAATTTCTTTAGGTTGTTCTCAGAGGTTGGCATGTGTTTGTCAAAGTTCAGATGAATCACAGATGAGAAGGTGTCAGATTTTCAGTCAATCTTTTCTGTGTTTCATGTAAAGTTTTCAGGGTCCCCCAAACTCACTACTTCTCTGATATCAGGATTCTTCCACAAGCTGGACGTATCTTTTGGATTTGTTCAATCCTTATGATAAAATTGAGGCCAGTTTTTTGTGCTGTCTGTCCTCCAATTATAGATATTGAACACTTCAAGGCAGACTCTGGACTTTCAGTATGTTCTGAACTCATAGTTAGCTGAACTGAACCTGACGTTGCTTTCACTTCAAGCCTTCCTTCAAGTAAGGAAGATAAGCCGCCCCCAGGAACCCTTTATATACCTTGCCCCAATAGTGCTTACCATCTGGAGCTATTCCCTACACCTGTATCTTCTTCCACCTGAATCCTATTTAGTTCCATTACTGAGTCTTTAAAAGTGTGATGGTAAGCAAAACCAGCAGTGATCAGCACTTCATAGATCACACCCAATGAAGTCCTTTTGCTATTTGACCTATGAAAAGTGAACCTCAGAATCCAGTCTTAGGACTATTTCCTATCATTGCTTTCAGTACCAACTCTCTTGATTTAAGTTCCTCCCTGAAAGTTGATCCTGAAACAAGCACTTAGAAGCATGTAGTTTGGGAGGTATGGTAAGAAAATGGAGATGGAAAATTAGATGGGTGGGGAAAAAGCCAATGATTGAACACTAATTAGCTGGTGACTGCCATGGGCAATGAAGGCTCAGCCTGCTTTCAGGGAATCATGTGACACTATGGAGAATGCATCTCACCATTACCTGTCTGGAGAATGTGAGGAATGAATCATGTATACATTTATACCACTGTTTGGGACTCCATCCCAGAGCATTAAATTCCTCTCATTTCTTAATTCCTCCAATTATAATTGAGTGACATTCCATATTAGAGACATTGGAGTGAGAAATTGATGTAAAATGACACAGTTGTGTGATTTTCCATCCCAGATGTGCTGAAATCATGTGGTTGGGAGGGATGCAGCAGGGCAGCCTGCAGTGCAACTATTGCAAAGGGCAGCACATGTGTCCCTACACAGAGCCTGGTACTAAGTAGGATGTCAATATTTTTTTTTAATTTGCCACGTGAAGAATATATTAGCAAGATGCTTTCTAATGAAAACATATGCCTAAAATACTAATGTAGTGCAATCTATAAAAATGTATTAAAAGCCATTTAGCTATTATTTCCATAGGAGGATGAAGAGATTTTCTCCTTCAATCATTTCTTTAGCTATAAAGATTTAGCATCCCAGAGCTATTTCCTTTATATCATCAATAAACACTTCTCATTTTTCTGGGTTTCACCGTCTCATCTATTGGTTTTGTTTTGCATCCTTTATTTCAGTAGTGTTTATTAGTAAGGAGAGTGAATGAATTCTGGTGTGCATTAATGTGAAATGTTCTTGGTATTTTATCCTTTTGAAGCAAGTGCCTGTGATATATCTTTTGACATTGATGTTCTAATATAGCTTATTCATGTCAGATTTCTTTAATCCCATCTACCTTGGCTGGAAAATCATTTGAGGAAGGAGGGTGGAGGTGGGGGAATCATCTTTATGCTTGCTCATGCTATAATTATTCCAGAGACTGAGGAAATTTAACAATGTGCTGCACTTTAAGCACTTTGTGATAGTCATCATCTTTGATCAATGTTTTAAAGCTTCAGTGCTGATAGAAAGGATGAAAAGCAATTATACAGCATTACTGTTGAGCTGTTATTCAAGGTCCATCATGTTTTTCATTCTTTTTCTCCCCCCTGTTCCTAAGAAGAATATGTTTTCTAACACTCTGACACAAGCCATCGTATTTTATTTGGAATGGTTTCAAACTTCTTTTCTTCCAATTAAAGCTATTGATAAAGCATCTATATCTCAGACTGATCTACTACTTATTCAAAATAGGATTCATTTATACTTATTGCAAGATTTTTTTTCTTTTTTTGGCATGTGTGTTTGCTATTTCATTTCTATCTGCTTCTTAAGTATGAAAACCATAAAGCTATTTACCCTTATGTAATTATTAATTAATTGAAATAGAAAATGCATAAATTTTCATTGTACTAAAGTGATGAGTCATTGACAATACTGACTTTTCATGTACTTTGAATCAAACAGAAGTAAACATGCATTAAACACCAAATATTTCATAGTTAACATAACCAAGTATTAGGTAATGATAGGCAAAATGGGGTATTTCACTTAAGGACAGTATTATAATATTTAATTCTTAAAGCACTGTTAAAAAGAGTAAAATAAAGTTTTTAAACTTTAGTATCATAATTAGGCCAAATGCACTGGTGGAAAGGCATGTTTAACTTTCTTTCCATCTATTCAATAAATGTGCATTGGTCAACCTACTATGTTCCTAACACTATCCTTAAAGAAGAGAAAACACTGTTAAATGCAATAGGCTTGGTCTCAAATACTTTCTAGCCCAATATCTGGGTCTAAAATCCTAGCACAAATTTGTCAGCTGGGTAATGTAGCAAACAATGGATGAGGTAAGCTGTGAATGGGTAGTTACCAAAGGTCTCCTTAAGAAGGTAAGAGCTCTGTGACAGTACATAAATTCATGCATCAGTTTTCAAGCATGGTTGCTAAATGGTTAGGAGATCACTGTATTGTATCAGTGGCCAAGTCATACTTATCCATCCCCAAACTTTGCCATAAGCTTTGCCAAAATTCAAATACTCTTCAGGTTTTTTCTATTCACAAATCGACTAGCTCCATCTCAAAGCAAATGTGAGCAGCCTGACTTAACTATTGTCTGTGAATTTACTCTCTCTTTTTAAAAATCACATATTTGTTTGATAAGTATTGATGCTACACACATAATGAGCTCATGTAGATTATTTTTGTCTAGTCTTTAATTAAAAGGGCATTGTACCCCCTTCCTTTAAAAAAATCAGGCAAACTATCTCTAATAATTGATTTTAGAATCCACAGTCACATTTATTTTTTATCAAAGAACTTCAAAATACTGTCACCTCTTCCATCTAAGACATAAAGGCTTATGTAAGAAAACTGCATGATTCATTGATAGCCCCTCACTTAATAAGGGTCTCTATGGCTTTACACCAATTCTGTAGTTGAAAGATGCACACAGTATTGCATTTTATAACTTTGTTTTCTTCTATTTGTACTAAATATAAAATTTCTGGGTAACCATAACAATGACACTGACTTAAGCAAACAAGGGATGTGCCTTCCCAGTATTATATGGCAGTTATGACTCTGGTTTTCTGGCTTCTGTATTTGTTCTCATTCCAGGATCCAAATGGAAGGAGAAGACTCTGTACACCAAATTCCTTTCATGGTGAAGAAAGAGAACAAGAAAAGCCAACAAAAGCACGCATTGACTCTTAAGGTTTCTACTCAGAAACACCATACTGTTACCTGTGGTCTTGTTCCACTAGCCTGAGGTGACACACCTTGTCTGCGAGCACTGAAGAAGGGAATGCACTGCAAGTCAGATCACATTGTGTGGGGAAATAGAATTTTCCTAATGTCCTCATGGATAGACAAGAAATGCTAGTACATTTTACCACATATCTTATGCTACTAGTGAATTCATAATGTTCTTTGTGTATACATTTTTTTACCAGTAAGTTATTCAAAAGACTTTTCATTGCTTTGAGAAAAATGACAAGCACTGATTCTCTAATGCTAGGCAAGCACTCTACCACAGAGCAAAACCACCAGCCAAGCTTGAGCCCTATCAACAATATTTATACACATCCCTGTCACTGTAAGCTATTCTTTTTGATGAAATTTCTGACCTTATTCATAACTGTAAATGTAGGTTCAAAATGCTTAATTGGAAGACTTGGATTAATTAATATACAAAACTTCACAATTCATTGTTTTAAAATATACTCATTTGTTTACCCATCTTTCATCTTCAGTATTTGGAAATTTCTCTTTGTACAATCTGCTTCTTCTGGTAAAAGTCACTCTTATATGCCTCCTCCTCAGTAAATCTTTCATGATGTTTTTGTTTTTCTTTCAACTTCCCCATTATTTTATTAATGCTCCAAGAACACTTCATCACAATTAGATAAAGATCAATTGTTCTAGTCTACATGACCTTGATCTTCACAAAAAATGAAGCTGCCAATAAAGTATAAAACAAATTTATATAAGCCACTTTCTAGTTAAACAGAGCACAGAGAAGTTCTCCAGGCAAATCTGGTCTCTCACTATTAATATACCTGGATCCTAACCTTCTTGCAATCTGCATTAAGAGTTTTATAAAAGTTTCACCTTCCTGCTATCATTGGGCATTTAATAACATATAAAATAGACATTAAGCCATGTACTTTTTTCTGTATTCACCTTTTAGATTTTATCAGATCAAAAAGTGTTAAATCCTCTTCTATAAAATTCCTGTCTCCTCTCCTTAAATTCCTAATCAGAGTATGTTATAATTCTGAATTTTGGTTAAAAGTTACAGCCTAAACAGATTAGATGTTTCCATGTGCATGCCAACATTTGTTATAATTTTCACTTCCTAATTATGCATCTGTATATTATGAACTATGGTGGAATAATTTCTGAGGGGAAAATCATATAAATAAAACTCAGTATATGATTATAATTATTTCTTGTATTTATTTCTTTATCATAACTCTTTCAATCTATTCATTTCATTATCCATTTTCTTAAAATTGTTATACAATAACCTAATTAAATTTTAAAATTTTTTAACTTATTTTTAAAATTACTTCATTGAGTTGTGGTTGACTTGCAAAGTTATATATATTTAATATACACAACTCCATGTATCTGAGGATAAGTATATACATATGAAACATCACCATCAAGACAACAAACATATTTATCACCTCCCAAAGTTTTCTCTCATTTTTTAACAAAAATGATGTACCCTCTTAGCAAATTTTAAATATACATTATAGTTAACTATAAGTGCTACAGTACATAGAAGATCTCTAGAATTTGTTTATGCTCTATAATTCCAAATTTCTTTTTTTAACTTTAAAAAATGCGAGGCAAAAAAAAATATACAGATACAATGATTTTTGCAAGGTGTTTAAGAAGAGAGAAAGAGGAGTAAAACAATAGAAATCCAGTACGTCAAGAAATGAGACTGTATTTGACAGCTCTGCCATAAAAAGATTTGTCTTTGGATACATATCAGTAAAAGTGGAAAATTCATCCAGATATAGGAAAAAGCATTTTGATTACACATAAAGACAAAAAGACAGGATGTTACAGAATTCTTCTTATCCCTTATAATCAAAAACACAATCAATAGACTTACGTTACTCATTTGCCAAATTCAGATGAGGGTTTTTAAATACATGAATATCTTTTTATCCACTAAAGTGAGCTTTTTTGTTTGTTTCTGCATTTTTTATTCATTCCGCTAAGGTCATCATAATCATGCCTACTCATATTTTGGTTTAGCACTACTTGTAAATTTTGTATCACAAGTAATTAGATTTAAAACAAACCAAATAGCCTCTGTGTTTTTCTCTGGGGTTTATAAATTATTTTGTCTTCTCTATATAATAGAGAGCCTGGGAACATGCTCACCTGTTTTTACTAAGAATAACGACCCATGCATATATTCTTTTAATTTTATTTACTATTGTCTTCATGACCATAAAAGCAATATTGATTCAATATTTGAAAAAGAGAAAACAATAAAATGGGAAAAATTAATTTCAGATATCCAAAATATCATTTTAAACTTATTGTACTTATATTTTCTCTTTTACATATTAAGGTGTATAGTGGGTGATTGATACTTTATATACATATATATGCATTCCAAATGTTTTTGTGATTCAGTTTTTCTCATAACACCAAGTTACCTTCTGAACCATCATTTTAAATAACTGAACACTAGTCCATCACACTGGTACCTTATAATTTATTTAGATATTCCTTCAGCAAAAGAAAGTAGGTTTTTATAATTTTTCAATACTATAGATATTCTTCGTATTGGTAAACTTCTAAGCAAAATTTTTACTGCAATTCGAATTTTTTCTTTATTTTACATTCCTAGTGGTAATAACTAGATATATACAGTATGAAAGGTTTACTTTTAAAGTTAGTAATATATATTTTCAAATTTTTACTTGAAGTAGTTGTACCAGTTTACATTTTTATCCCAAATAAGTGAGATGTCTTTTATGCAGTACTAAAACTTAGCTGATATTGAGTATAATCACTATGGGGATTTTGTCTGCTGTATTTTTTTTTTGTCATTGTGAGCTTTCTATCACTTTAAGTAAATAGCTGAAGTAATCAAATTATAAGATTAAATATATATTTTGGCTTATAGTTTTGGAGGTTCCAGTCTAGCTCTTATATGGCGAGTCAGCACATCATGGTGGAGACAAACTGCTTCCCTCAGGACCAGAGAGCCAAAAACATCAAGCAAGGGAATGGGCTGCAAAGGTCTCCTTCAACATGTGCCTGGTGACCTAAAAACCTCCCTGTAGGTCCCACTTCTAAAACTTTCACCACCTCCCCACAGCAGCACCCTGGAAACCAAGACTTAAATACATGGCATTTGGAGGGAGGACCTTAAAGAAGCAAACTATAGCAGGACTTGGTTTTACAAATGAAAAACCCCATTTTGTCATTTTCTTGTGCAGTTTTGTTTTGTTTTTTTATTTTAATTAATACTGAATCCACAGGTCTAAAACATAGCCAGTACCTACCAAGACCAGAACTAGAGTTGTCTACACACCTAGATGACAGATGACAGATCCTTGTCAACTAGAGCCTGTTCTGAGCCAACCTTATTGCTTAGAAACAAAGTTAAGTCTATACAGGGATGGATTCATGAAATAATTAAAGGCATATGGAAATCTCTCTCCCCTCTGGACCCCAATATTATTCTTTTTTTTATTTTAGTTCTTTGTATACAAATGGAGTACAACTATCATTTTTCTGGTTGTACACAAAGTAGAATCATACAGTTTGCATATTCATACATAAACATAGGGTAAAAATGTTTGTCTCATTCTATTACCTTTCCTTCCCTGCCCCCTCCCCACCCCTCATTTTCCTCTATACAATCCATTCCTTCTCCATTCTTCCCATACTTTCCCCCATTCCTCATATGTGTCACCAACCACTTATAAGAGAAATCATTCGACCTTTGGTTTTTTGGGATTGGCTTATTTCACTTAACATGATCTTCTCCAATTCCATCCATTTACCTACAAATGTCACAATTTTATTATTCTTTATGGCTGAGTAATAGTCCATTGTGTATACATACCACAGTTACTTTATCGATTGCTCTACTGAAGGGGATCTAGGTTGGTTCCACAATCTAGCTATAGTGAATTGGGCTGCTATAAACATTGATGTGGCTGCATCACTGTAGTATGCTGATTTTAAGTCCTTTGGGTATGGGCCAAAGAGTGGAATAGCTGGGTCAAATGATGGATCCATTCCAAGTTTTCTGAGGAATCTCCACACTGCTTTCCAGAGTGGCTGCACTAATTTGCAACCCCACTAGCAACGTATGAGTGTACTTTTTTCCCCACATCCTCGCCAACACCTATTGCTGATTGTATTCTTGATAATAGACATTCTAATTGGGGTGAGATGATATCTTAGGGTAGTTTTGATTTGCATTACTCTTATGACTAGGGATGTTGAAAATTTTTTCCATATATCTGTTGATTGCTTGTAGACTTTCTGTTAAGTGTCTGATCATTTCCTTAGCCCATTTATTGATTGGGTTATTTGTATTCTTGGTGTAGAGCTTTTTGAGTTCTTTATATATTCTGGAGATTAGTGCTCTATCTGACATGTGTGTGGCAAAGATTTTCTCCCACTCTGTAGGCTCTCTCTTCACACTGCTGTTTGTTTCCTTTGCTGAGAAAAAGCTTTTTAGTTTGAATCTAACCCAATATTTATTCCTGTTTTTATTTCTTGGGCTTTGGGAGTCATGTTAAGGAAGTCTGGTCCAAGGGCAATACGATGACAATTTGGACCTACTTTTTCTTCTATTACATGCAGCGTCGCTGGTCTAATTCCTCGGTCTTTCATCCATTTTGAGTTGAATTTTGTGCAAGGTGAGAGATAGGGGTTTAGTTTCAATTTTCTGCATATGGATTTCCAGTTTTCCCAGCACCATCTGTTGAAGAGGCTATTTTAAATTAGGAAAACTACCCCATTCACAATAGCCTCAAAAAAACAAACAAACAAAAAAAAAGCCCTGGGAGTCAATTTAACAAAATAGGTGAAAGATCTCTACAATGAGAACTACAGAACACTAAAAAAAGAAATTAAAGAAAACCTTAGATGATCGAAATATCTTCTATGTTCTTGGATAGGCAGAATTAATATTATCAAAATGGTCATACTTCCAAAAATGCTATACAAATTCAATGCAATTCCAATTAAAATCCCAATGACGGACCTCATAGAAATAGAGCAAGCAATCATGAAATTCATTTGGAGGAATAAGAGACCCAGAATAGCTAAAGCAATCCTTAGCACGAAGAGTGAAGCAGGTGGTATCACAATACCAGACCTTCAACTACACTACAGAGCAATAGTAACAAAAACAGCATGGTATTGGCACCAAAATAGGCAGGTAGGCCAATGGTACAGAAGAGAGGACACAGAGACAAATCCACATAAATATACTTATCTCATATTTGACATAGGAGCCAATATTATTCTTAATACTAATATAAGAGGAAAGACCAGTGATGCGTCCTCTTCTGTGTACACATTCCCATGATTATCTGTGCTTTCTTTTCCTTAACTCAACCACCAATCCTTCCCATTATTCCAAAATCTTTCTGCTGTAATAAAAGCAAAATAACTAGCATACTTAAGATGTATATGTCTTAATGATTTAACATATAGAATCAATAAACCTATAATCAGAAAAATATAAACATCCTTCTCTTTTAACAGAAATAATTGAAACCAAATAATAATTTTAACAATGTTGAGATTTGTCCCAGCATCCCAGATGTGGAGTCCCTATAAAAAAACTTAAATGTAGTATATAAAATATAATTATATTATATACAATAATTAGTATTGTGATATAATAATAATAGTAGTTAATATGAATAAACACAATATATAAGTTCTAAATTATGATTTCCAATATATTTTAATGCATCTGGATTGATTTCATTTGAAATACATAAATTTAAACTCATTGGGTTACAAGATGAGGAAAATTAAGTTTTCTCACATGTGAAGTTTTAATGCAAGTCTTAGGGAACGCTAGGAAAGTATTTGAGACTTAATTTGGAGTTTGGAGAAGGGAACCAATAATATAGGACCCAGACCTCTGGATAGAGAATGCTGCCTGACAGTTTGTGTTGCCTCAGGATCTTGGAGATGATCTTACAGATGAGTGTCATAGTTCTAGGAAATAGGACCCAGCCAGCAGGTGCTGTATCTTTGATAGGATATTATTAGGTTGTTTATTAGTACTGCCAAAGAAATCTGAATACTGAATATCAATGATTATTATTAGAACCAATTCTGCTGTAGAGTATAGATGGGAAGGTCTAAAATGGTGGTGTTAAGGGTGAGTTGCAAGAGCTTAATAAGGAGCATACATTTGTAGCTTGTTTAATAGTTTGGTTGGACACCAATGTGTCCTAATTTTAAAGATGAGTAACCTGAAAGTCATAAAGATTACTCAAATTTTACACAAGTAACCAGAATTTAAGCCTATGAAGTCTGACTCCCAAAGCTATTGTTTGGTTTTACTTTGGTTTTAACAACCTTATTGAGGTGAAAATGGAGGAAAAAGTTACATACATAATTCATGTTTATATATATATATTATTTATATATATTTACCTATATATATAAAATATGTGTGTGAATACACATGTACACATATAAATGTGTATACAAATGATCACTGCCATCTACCATATCTATTACCTCACTTTATTTTACTTTTTTTAGAGAAAATTGCAGTACCAGGAATTCAATGCAGAGACATTCTCCTAGTGCGTTATCTCCTTGACCCTTTTAATTTTATTTTGAGATAAGTTCTCCTGAAATTGCTCAGGCTGGTCTTCAACTTGGGATCCTCCCACCTCAGCCTCCAGAGTAGTTGAGATTATAGGCAAGAAATATGCCAGGTTCACATTTCCTTCTCTTTTCGTTTTGAGAACACCTAAAATCTACCCTCTCGAAAAACTTCAAATGTACATTACAGTATTGTGAACATAGTAACGTTGTACATTAGCACTCCAGAACTTACTCATTTGAATAATGGAAACTGTAATATCTGACCAGTTTCCTTCCATTTCTACTTCCCACAGTCCCTGGCAACCACCCATCTGCACTCTGATCCTGTGAGTTTGACTATTTTAGATTTCATATGTAAGTGAGATCATGCTTATGAGACATTTCTCCATAGAAGACATACAAATGATCAACAGGTATTTTTAAAGGTGACCGGCATCATTTTTCATCAGGGAAATGAAAATTCAAACCGCAGTGAAAAAGCAATTCACACCTATTAAGACACCTGTTGTCAAAGGACTAGAGGGAAAAGGTGTTGGTGAGGGTGTGAAGGAAAGGAGATACTCTGACACTGTCGGTGGGAATGCAAGTTTGTACTGTCACTACAAAAGTCAATATGAGATTCTCAAAAATTAAACATGGAATGACCATTTGAACCAAAGCTGTGCTTTTAATCATTCCTCTTATTGCTTCTGTATTACAAATGTCTTGCATGTTTAGATACTTCTTTGAAGATACACTTTGATGAAGATGCCCATTTTTTTTTCATATGGCTCCAATCACTGTAATCCCAGAAAATTTTTTCAAGTCAGTTACTTTTGCAGGGAATTACTTATTTAGCCCTGCTTTTTATAAGCCCATTATTTTTAGTTCTTCTGCTTGTATTACCCCTCATGGCTGCCATCTATTGACCTACCCCACATCCAAACAACTTCCAACATTCTCCCCTTTCTTCCATCATCAAGGCTGTTAAAATTAAAATAATATATATTTCATATGTGAATTTTTGGTACCATCCTATGTAAAGTACATTTGCAAAATTAATCTCTATAACATCCTGGGCTCCTGGTTTATGGGTTTCTGCCTCACTAATTCACTGACTTCTGATATGGTCACTCTGTTCAAATTGTACATCTTGTCATTCAAAGCTACTTACCCTATGCATTTGTAAACTTAACTACATCATTCTTTGAGGACAATCTCTATCTTCCCAAACCCTTCATATATTTTGTTCTTATCAATTTTTCCATCTCAGAAATCTCTGATATTTGAACCTATTTATCTAATGTCAATGTATTAGTCACTCTTGTCAGTTATTTTATCATTCTTCCTAGTTTCCATTTACCATCACTACAACTAATTCTTTGGAAAATGCCTTTAAATTATCCAGCTTTAATTTTAATCCAGTCAGCTCTACAACTTTCTCTGCATCTCTGTGGAAGATATCAAAGTCATTTGTATTTTTTACGTTTTCAAAATTTACTTTGCCTTGCTTCAGAGGGTCTATAGATTCAAGTTAAGTACTTTGTAAACAAATAAACTGAATTTCATTGACATACTTATTTTTCTGTGCTGTCATATTAAAGTAGAAGATGTGACTATTTTCTTGTCTAAGTTTCCTTCGGTTCCTTCTTACTACTATATTGTGTCAATATAGACAAATTCCCATCATTATTTAAATACACACATGTGAAATCCTCTAGGGAGAAAAACATTCTTTCATGAACCTGTGTGTTTCTCTACCACAGGGGGGAAAAAATGTCTTTTGCATTTTTTTATCTGCCAAATTTTTGTGCCTTTGTTCATATTTTCCCTTCATCCTCTCTCATGTCAACCTATTCTTGCCTGGCTTCCACCTTGATAATTAAACTAAAATAACTATTTAAATGTCAAAAATATCCTCCTGTTTCTAGTTCTGGAAATGAAAGTGTTTGCATACCCTACTCTACTCCTGCCATTAACTAAAAGTTCCTGAAGAAAGTTCATTAAGCAATTGACTAACACCTACAAAAGATAGAGAAAAGAGGATGGAGTTGCTAAGAACCATGGGACTTGAAAAAATAACCTAGCAGTAAATTTCTAGATTCTTCTCCCCTCTCCTGCTCTCTCCTGTCTCTGTCCTCAGTATAGGTACCGGATATAACCCAGTGTAGGTACCGATGTCAACTTAATAACAATCAGAGAGAGATTCTTGAAAGAGAAATGGAAACATACATGATATAATAAACTATGGATGCACTCCAGGGTGTTGAGGCTGGGAAAGTTCTTTAGCAAAAAAAAAAAAAAAAAAAAAAAAAAGGAGAAATTTATATTTTATATAAACTTCTTTGGATTCATACTTCATTGGTGGTCTTAGAGAACCAAGGCAGACATTGGTGTAAACTCATTGATGGAAAGGCCTCTGCTGGGCAAGTGTTTTAGTGAGAATATCTTATCTAAATTGCTGTAGTCTTTTGTTAACAATAAACTTTGTTACAGAAATCTGTGTATGCATAAGAGATATGCAATACAGGAAGTACACATAGAATGTGAAGGAATTTCCTATGGTACCTAAGAGTACTTATCTCAGAGAGGCAGGCTTGAGTTCTCCCTTGCATTGTTTCTCAACTCTACTTTTGTCTGAGTCTGACAAGAACAATTGTACCTTGGAATCAGAAATTTTCGCATGGAGAAGTCTACCATGCAGAGAAATCAAACACAGATAAAACACACCAACAAAAGAAGTCTGACCTCTTTAGACAGGTGATGAGCTAGATGGTGGTCCTCAGGGCAGAAACATTTTAATCATCTCTACCTTGCTTTGAATGAACACTACAAAAAAGAATTGCATAACTCTTTCTTCTAATCATGGGCAGAAATGTGAACAATGCTCTGTCTTCGATCCCTGCCCTACAAGAGTGAGGTAATGTCTCTAACCTGACCACACTGGTTATGGATGGAGACTCACCATTCATTTGTACCCCATAATGGGGGGGGGGGGTATTCTCCCCACAAAAAGGCAGAGGCAGAGGCCAGATGTTTATTCACACAGTGCAATAATGAGGTTGCATTCTTCTCGATCTCCTTATGGCACTGCAGCTCCAGAGGTAGTGGTCAGAGCTCTGTCCACCACTCATTCCTGGAAGAATGAGGGAGTGTTCTTTTTCTTTTTTCCCAACAAAATTGTAGAACTGGGAAATTTTGCAAACGGTATGGAATTGCAGACAGGGATATTTTAAATTTGTCTGTGAAGTGTTGGGGATACCATAGAGCAATTCATATATGTAACCAACTAAATACAAACCAGCAAAATGTTTGCTATCTGAATTCTGGTGTGGAATACCACAGGTTCCCATTTAACCCCAGGCTAGCACAAAAGTGAGGCAGACCAGAATATTTTTGCAAAGGCAATAAAAACAAAGCTGATATTTCAATGACACCCCACAGAGTGGGCCAGGATGTGTGCTCTGACCTGAACATATTTAGTACCTGGGGGAAAAGTATATATTTAAATGGAAAGCATATTCCTAACATAGTCAAAAGAACCAGTCTAAACCCTAAATTTCTTACCATCCCTGGAATCAAGAAATTCTCAACTTTCATGAAAAAAGTCAGTCAGTAGATATCATTACTAAAATGAAAGAGATGTTGGCGTTATCTGCCAAATTTTAAAGTATATGTCATTAAAAATGCTCAAACAAATAATAATCAACACCCTTGAAACAAATGGAAAAAATATCAGGAATAAAATGAAAGATAAAAGAAGGAACTAGTGGAAAATCTATTAGTTAAAAACTACAATAACCAGAATTTTAAAATTCACTGAATGGATGCAATGACAGAATGGAGACAACAGAGCAAATAATATTGAGCTTAAAAGTAGATCAGTACATACTACCAAGGGTGATAAGCAGAGAAAAAAATGAATAGCACATCAGAAACGCTTTTGAGACACACAAGTAACTGAATTTTATTGCTTTTACTTGAATCTTGATTCTCCTGCCTCTTATGGCTCCTCAAATTCTCTGCCTTTAACACAATCACTAAAACAGTAGACATTTTAAAAAGCTGCAGTCTAAAATAGTCTTCCCTTATTCCATGTTTCCATGTACATATATGTATATAATACAAAATCATATATACATGTGATCTATGTCTTCTTGATTTAATAAGATTATATTTTCTGACTAAAGGCAAAAACAGACCAATATCCTCAAAGAAGTGAACATAATAATTAGAAAAAACATATCCAAAATAGAGAAGATAAAGGATCTAAACTATATTAGATATGTATTTTTTATTTGAAGTGGTAGTGACACCACTAAACTGTAATAAATTGTGTGTGTAGATTGCAATGCCTAGCATGGCAGTAGTTGGAAAATTACTGCCCTTGATATGAAACATCCTCCATTTGTTTTTATAAGTAGAATTTTATAGTTTCACAGTCATGCCCATTCATTTTTATATTGACTATGACTGTTTTTCTTATGTACCTACAAAATAGATTAAGTGCAACAGAGAATATATGGCCAGCAAGAACTACCAAAATCCAGCACAACCACGAGAAACCTATAAAAAAGGAAAATATAATAATTTGAAAAGACAAATAGAAATGGTTACTAGAAGATAATGAATAACAGAAAAGTAGAAAAGGGGAAATAGTGGAACAAAAGTCAAAAGGAACATACAGAAAATAAGTATTATTTATGTATTTGAAGGAATCTTTTATAGTTTCAACACACCATTCCAGTTCTATATTTCAATTTTTAAATTTTCTTAGTATCTTGTCATTTATATTACCTAGCCCTTAAAATTACTTTTCCTGTGACTAACATATTGTAATCAATAACATTTAAACTCTAATTATTGAAGTTAATTCAGCAAATACTTACTGAACACTGCTATTTGATGGTTAATTTATTCATGTTTGAAAGTATAATAAAACATCTCAAGATGGCTACAGTTCATATTTTAAGTTAATAAGTTAACTCAACCCATATTCCTACCCTCGGTTCTTTAGTAAAATAAGAATGAATGGCAAAAGAAAGTCTTTCATCTTAAAGCTAGGGCTCTGTTTGTCCCTTACTAAGAAGGAAGCAACATTTAATAATAAAATATGAAATAGCAGTTAGAAGGCATCCTATTATGCAAGATGTATGCAAAATTATCATTTAGTGACACCAAAGATCAAATTAATTTTGCATGGTGGAAATAGGAAAATGTCTTATAAGTAATGACAAATTTATGTCAAAGATGGGTGAATTTTGACTACAAGCAGAGAAAACCAGTAATTATGTAAGTAAATGGAACATACGAGTACATTTAATTCCTCTCCTAGGAATTAAATTTAAATTCAAAGTAGAAGTTAGAAAGAATGGATGTGACTAACCCCACAGTGAATGTAATGGTGTAACAGATTTTAAACAATATCTAAAAGGTATGAATGAAATAGGTTAGAAAAAAAGTAGAAAAGAAAATATTCCAAAGGTATGTTGACATAGTAAGAAAACTAAATGAGTAGGAAACATAATCCAGAAGGGAGTAACTAAGACTCTAATGTGTTCAAGAAACAGGTAGGAAGGGAGGAAAAGCAAATAATTATGTGAGACAATAAATTGGTAAGTTAGAAGATGTACTTTCAACCTAAGACACAGGAAATACTATATTGCATAAAATCCCAGGTTTATTGTACTCTTTGTGCCCTTATTTAAATAAAATAATGAAAATTCACTAAGAAAAAAAATATTTAATAGAAAAAGTTTTACTTTTTCTTTTCATAACTTTTAGACTGTGAGGTTAAAGCAAAGTCAAAGAAAATAACATTGAAGTAAGAAATTTATTTTCAGTACTCAAATTAAGAATATTCAAGGTCAAAACATTGATTTTTAAAAGGACAAGAATCAATGAGTATGGAACAGTGGGCAGACTATTTTAGACAATAGTTAAAAAAAGATCTACTGTCTTCAGTGATTATGTTAAAAGCAGAGACCAGGAGAAGCCCCAAAAAGTAGGGGGAAAAAAGAAATTCATAAAGAACATAAAGTTACTTTGGTGCTTATCCATGCATAATATCTATGAGTAGTTTTGAAAATAAGAAAGCATTTGCCTCTAAAATGAAACAGACATTGTTAAGAGATCTTATAGAACAGAATAATTTGATCATGTCTCTAAATTCAGGGAAGAAGATACTCAGCTGATTTCAGTAATCCAAATTTTCATAGACTGGGAAACATGGAATCACTCAGGAATAAAAAAAAAAAAAAAATGAAATAACCAAAAGGGACAAGAAACTTCTGTTCTGATTAAAATAAAAGCTGAATTTTCTTATCTTATAAACCTGATTTGAAATTGTCAGGAAAACAGATGGAAAAGTCCTCTGGAAAACATCTTTGTTTTATTTTGTTTTTGTTTTTGTTTTGTTTTTTTTGTTGTTAAGTTGCATTTATTTGTATGGAACAATTGGTCAATAATTAAATATTATGATTATTCACACATTCATTCTTTGCAACTGTCAATATGTCAATCTGAACATTATAAATATTCTTCAATCTTTCAAATATCATAATTAATGTTACAGTGATATCATTTATTCTCTCCAAAATCCCTGACATCATTCTTTTATTCAACAAACCTTTTATTTTCCTTTTGTTCTATTGCTTCCTGCTATATTGATGGGATAAGTTTAAGAATTACAAAGTAGAAAGTATGCATTTGGGTAGATTTACAACATGCTGAATAATCTAACATAAACAGTGTTAAATAATGGACCACTATTTAGTTGAAGGGATGTGTTTCTGACAAAATTTTAGAGTAGATAATAATGGAAAGTGATTTAACCTCAGATGACATACAGCTTTGATGAATGGAAGATTTATCTCCATACAAAAATATTTTAACAAGATGGTGACTAGTGCTGAATCTAGAAAGATGAAACTTAATAGCAATACATAACACATTCTGACCTTAGTTTCCAAAATCTCACTGAGGAATTGTGTTTAGAGGAACTGTGACATAGCAGCTCTAACATTTGAGTTGACTTCTTAATTAATGTGAAACAATGTGGCAGTCAAAGTATTAAATGAGATCTAAAATTGTTCCATTACCACACAGAAACAGAGGATCTGGAGCAACTTGTAAGCAATTACATTCACTTATTATATGCTCTTTTCTCCATAGGTAAAAAATAAGTAATTAATTAAAGACTTCTTGAGCCTGCAGAGCCAAGCTCCGGTCTTCTCCGCCACTGCGCGGCGTCTCCTGGGCGGTCTGGCCTGGAGGGGCTGGAGTCTCTGGCTCTGATGGTGAGTTTGGATCCTTTGGCGCCATTTTGCGGCTTCCCTGGCAGAGAGCAACCATCTGGTATTTCCTGAGCCCACAGAGCCGAGCTCCGGTCTTCCCTGCCACTGCTCAGCATTCCCTGAGCAGTCTGGCCTGGAGGGGCTGGAGTCTCTGGCTCCAGCGGCTGCCTCTGCCCAGAAGCATTGATCATTCCCAAACTGGAGGAAGTGGAACAGCAGCTATCTTGGGTCACCGCTTGATCAAGCACCTCTCAAACATCAGGTGAGTTACTGGAAACCTGCAGGGGCACTCTAAGTCTAAAGGAAAATTGCAATCCCTCGGATTCGCACTACTAGAGGGGAAGATACATGAGCAACATGAGATAACATGGGGAGAAAGTGTCCCAAACAAATCTACGTGATACATCAAGAGAACCCAAAGATAGCATGGTAGAAGGAATGACAGAAAGGGAGTTCAGAATGTTCATAATTAAAATGACCCGAGAAGAGAATGATGTGACGAGAGAGCAGATTCAGGCTATGAATAATCAGCTAATAGAA
>JAJEJO010053056.1:298943-379924 GCA_020662805.1 Glaucomys volans | reverse complement strand
CTGTGTACATGTATGAATGCACAGATGGTGTGATTCTACTTTGTGTACAACCAGAGAAACAATAGCTGTACTCCATTTGTGTTCAATGAATCAATAAGCAAATAATAAAAAAAAAAGCAATTAAGGGAAGAATCTAGTTAATAGGAAATGCCTAATGTTTCCACACTCACTTTTTGAAAGGAAAACACCAGATACATGCCATGAAGAAAGCACAAATAATCTACATTATACAAGCAATAAACAATAATAGCTATTTTAAAAATTTTTTTCACTACCTCTTATGCATAATGATTATTCATATAAATTGAATGACGGTTATCTTCTAAATTTTTTTAAGAATACATAAATGACATTATACAGGATTTTTTAAAAATCCCCCTTTCCTCCTAAAAAGTTAAATGCAATTTTGATGTTCAAACTACTCAATACACACAATAATTGTATAATAAATAATTACTGCACAATATTCTGTCTTATGAATGTTCCTTCACATTGATAGGGCTCTTAACACTTCATATTTTCT
The DNA here is from genome assembly GCA_020662805.1 of Glaucomys volans. Lineage (NCBI taxonomy): Eukaryota > Metazoa > Chordata > Mammalia > Rodentia > Sciuridae > Glaucomys > Glaucomys volans. The sequence continues at coordinate 379,401 of JAJEJO010053056.1, read as the reverse complement.
AAATTTCTCAGTGAAACCCTAGTGTTTCAACTTCATACACATTTCAGATCATTTGCTTTTGTTTTATTATCAGAAATTATCAGAAGTAACTATTATTTCAATCTTTACACTTATTTCTTATCTTCCATAATGGCTTCAGAGAAAAATATTACATTGATTTCCTATCTCAATTGTAAGTCAGGAAAGGACCTTTCTTCCTTGCCCTAGTGTCACAAATTATGTTCTCCACAAGCAGACACTGAGATGAAGAGTGCAAAATCTTTATCAAAAATCAACACTTGTGAATGTCAGAAGTCAGAATAAGCAAAGGAAGAAATCCACCGCAATGCAGCAATGACAAAGCCTCAGTCAACAGGACAGAAAGTCTGTGAGTGTGTTCCTGTTAGGCTATTTCACGCTCTGCTGAAAAGACCGCTGCATCCCCACCTGACTTAGCAACTATGTGTGCTGTCCCAAGAAGACAGGGCTGGCTGGTTCTCTGCAGCTGAGTCTGGCATGGAGCTGACAGCTGGAGGTAGCTGCTTGAGGTGCAGCAAGTCTGACTTTAAAGGTAGAATTAGGAAGTTCATGCAATTATCTACCATAGCTTGCCATCTAACTGTTCAAGGCTCTCTTCATCTAACTCTTGAATTAAATTTTAGGCATCCCATCACTCCTGTGTCTTATTCTAATCTTAGTCTACCTTGAGCAAGGTCTAGAGTCTGCCAACATAGATGCTTTGTTTGATATGGTTACTGCCATCTATAGCAAAAAAAAAAAATCCTAACTATATGTCCATTCCTAAGAGTTAGGGCCAGAGCAGAAGATAGCCAGGATAAGCAACATCTTATTAATAAATAAATTTATGTAATAGTCTATCATAATCTAATAGTTTTACCCCACATTACAAAATTAGTAGAGAAATTTGTTTCCTGATAAACATGTAATAGAGATCAACTTCCGTAAACTGATTTCCTGAGTTTTTGGACTGAATAAAAATAAAATTTTAATAATACTTATCATATACATTTAAAATGCATACTTCTAAAAATTAATAGTAAACATAAATTAATTTCTATTTATTTATACATTTGCTAAATTATTAATAAAATTGAAATTATATACATTTGAAAATTGTACTTAACAGGCACTCATAATATGCAAATTGTTTTTACAAATATATTATCTACTATTCACAAAAATACTTAGATGTAAAGATAATGGACATAACAATATTTATTGCCTAATATGGACCAGATACAGTGTAAAATGCTGCTTAGCATATCTCATTTACTACTCTGGCCTTTTTAAAGGAAGTATTGGCAATATTACCTCCTTTTGGGGACTGAAAAGGTTAGATAGAGCCCAAGGAAGACTGCCTGACACTAGACACATGACTCAGCCTGAACCTATAGCCATTACACTATTGTCAGGGAAATATAATTTATGGTCATTATTCTCACTTCCCAAATGAGAAACCTAAACTCTTCAGAGAATGGTCTTAGACCATTTTATCTAAAAGGCATTAGCTACGAGTCAGATCTCTAGATAGTTTGACAGTGGAAACAGTAAAGTTTATTAACATAATTACTAGGATTATTACTAATTAAAAATAATTGTTTGTAAAAATTTTCATTCTCTTGATGCAAAATTTGGTTGAAAATCAAATATTCTAGAAATAATTAGATGCATAAAATGCATATACTATACAAAGTATTTTGAAAGTATTACATTGTTCATGTTTTGTTCAAAATTGTTCTAATCCAAGATGTTGTAGCACAGAGACACAGCAACTGTGTCTCAGAACACAGATTTAAAAGGCTGGCACTTACTCTCTCCCTCTCTCTCTTTTTCTCTCTCTTCATATATGTATTAACATACATATATAGTAATTAAAATCACACTAATACCAAATTTGATCTCCAAAAAATACTCTGAAAAACAATGGGAAAAAAATGTTCAGTGTGATTCTTCACTTTGAAATGGGAGTCATTCCTCTGCTTTATAGACATGTCCATCGCTGTGAAAGTGCACAAAGTCACCAAAAGCTCAGCATTTTTTGAAGTGATTCTTCTGACCATTTTCTGTGAAAGGTAGGCTGCCCCACCAGCATGCACAGTGCTTCAATGAAGGGCTGTCCTTTACAGCACTCTCAGAAAGGAACTGTGTTTCTCAAAACACAAACTCTCATGCTTTAGTGTCTGTGATCAATGACTTGATGAACACTAATATATATAGCTCACTGAGTGCTTGTCTCTTTTTGGGGGACATAAATATGAATATATACACTTTTCAAAATGTATGTCATCTTTTAAAGTTTGAATAATGATGGCATCTAAACAGGTGATGAAATGGCTATAGTATATTATTTTAGACAAAATCAAAATTAATATTAGAGTTAATTACTTTTAGTTGTTTACCTTTTAATGTAAAAGTACATAAAATTGTTAATTTGATCACTGAAAAAAATGATAAGTAAAATTAAATGAAAACATGAAGGAACTATGAGTTCATTTCATTTTTTTTGTTGTTTCAAATGATATCCACATCCATTCTACAATCAATGTGTGTTAGAAGCAAGACTTGTAAGATATTAATTAAATTTCTGAGGACAAAATGTGTTTATAGCAGTTTCCATTAATATTATATTTCATTCAATGTCATGCAGTGCACCTAACATGACTGCTACACAAATATCTAATGGAATACTTATACCCAAATATTAATATAAATTTATCCAGAATGAAACATGCTATAGTGCAAAGATTAAATTGAAATGATACACATTCCTATTCATTTTAATGAGTGTCTCAGGTATTAAATTATAAAATTAAGACCCCTCTACATGGAAGTAAGAAGAATAGATTTCTACATAAAACTTCTCATGAAGTTAAATTATTTTTAAAACAAAATGTAACCTATTAGATCTCCCTAAAATCTTTGATGTATTGCTTATTAAATGATTGTGTACTTGCTGTCATTACAAAATATTATACACTTGGATTGGTCTGGAGCTATTACTGACAATAGAACTTATTTTTCATTAATATTTATTACACCATAATTCTTATTCATCAGTTGTCTAAAAAGAAATTGATAGAGCACCATTAATCTAGTTTACAAATTTGGCAATAGATTAGTTGCAGTGTATTCTTTCTGAGGTAATCATATCTATTTGAAATCATTGACAGACATATTGCTGTGCTAGGTATTTACCTAGAGAGTCTCACACGGTCAAGGTTTACCCAGTCTCATAGGCTTTGACATCCTGCAATATTCCCCTTTCCTTTTTCCATAAAAGGAGAGGAAATATATTAATAGAGTGGCTATTGGATCATTATATTGCCTTTTTTTCATCTTCTTTTTTCTATTTTATTTTATTTTTGTAGATTTCATTTTGATTCATATGATATTATTCACACACATATGGTGTACAAATTTTCATTTCTATGGTTTTGCATGATATACATTCATATCACTCTTGTTAATCACACATGTACATTCCACCATTTTTTCATACCCCACCCCTCCCCCTCTCATTTCCCTCTACATAATCTAAAGATCCTCCATTCTTTTCTCACCCCCACCCACCCAACCAGATTCTCTGTCATTATCCGTTTTTCTACAAGAGTACAGATAGAGGCAATTGAGAAAAAGGAAAAAGAATAAAATAACAAAAAATAACAAAGTAGTTCATCCATAATTCTAATGTCAATAAAACTGTCATTCAGATGTTCTGACTTTGATAGTTTGGCATCCATATAAAGAAAAAGCCAAGTGCATAACTAATGTCACTTTTCATATATGGTATGTTGTTAATTATACCAAGTTAGACATATTGAAAGAACTATAAACTGCTGTGTCTGATGGCAAGCCATGTTGTACATTAGCTAAAATTTGTATTGAGCCTGAACTCTATTATTGTTTAAGGTAAATTTTGCAGCTTCAGCTTCAGCTTCAGAAAGGTTTTTCCTCATGCTTTTTTTTTTCTTTTTCTTTTTCTTTTTTTTCAGTCCGATTTATTTTATTTAAAGGACTACCCTTTGTTGTGAGATTATACAGATATAGGGATACCAGTAGATTTGTTTTGGTATTTTTGCTCCTAATTGGCAAAATTAAAACTTGCAAACTTTCTGTAGTTCCCTTCAACTTAAATTGCTGAAGTGCTTCTCATCCATGAAATCTTAAAATCTGGGGATCCATAGACCAAATAATCTCTTACAAAAATATCCAAACGTGTGTGTTACTTTTGCTATTTTACAGGGATATGCACTAAACAAATAAAAATAACTTAACATGATAAATGCCATTTTTAAAGTATTTTTAAAATGCCTAAAGTTAGCAATAGTTATCAGGAGGGTGAAGTTCTTTCTATTCTTATTGTCTAATTTTGGCTCTTGACTCAGACCACAACTTCCTTAAGATGAGTAACCAGTAGAAACTTGAACAAATTGACCACAGTATGGAAGAGGATATTTATCCCAGTGACTTTGACACAGAGTATTTCAGAGACTTTACTGCCCACCATTTGGGATATGGACACATGCAAGCTTTAATTATGAAAAGTGACACTGGCGAACTCAAGTGGAAGAAATAGAAGTGGAACAAAGGAAGAGGGAGCGTTATTGGATGTTTCCATTATGGACTGTTAGGGCCGAATTCCATTAAGGACTCTATGAGGAATCTTATACAGTGTTTATCTGCCTAAGACATAAAGGAGGGTGATATTTGTTTACTCAAGAGTCTTCCTTGCCTCATTACGTTCATCTGCTTGGCTTCATAGGCATCAGTAGTTGTCCAAAGCAGCACAGGCACAAGAACTGCATTCAGAAAGCCAGAAATGTGCTGTAGACACATGGCAAGGAGCTGTCATGCTGAAGTAAAGAACATATGGTAAAGTTTGGGATAGAAGACTCCTATCTTTGCACCACTGAGGACCTGTGCCTTCATTAATTTCAATTCCCTATAAAGTTAGCAACTAACCTTAAAATCTCCAACAACAACAACAACAACAAAAACCCTTTCATTATCTCACTCTTTTAATATATATTCTAGATTACTTTCACCCTCAGCAACACTTCAACGGGTCACATTTACCTAATGAGTAAAATTCTTGAAGAAAAGAACCTTTAGTTGCTGCAATAGTCAGATAATAATTGTTGTAATTTTTTTATAGGGTTATTACTGGGCCTACATCATCAAGAATTGCCCCGATGAATATCTTGCATTCCAGATATAGTTCCCTCCGTGCTACTGAAATTATGCAAATAATTTCAAAATATACAAAATATATTATACAAAAATATGTTAACTCATTTCCCTGGTTGCTGTACACCAAAACAATATATTCAGCCATAAAGAACAATAATATTATGGCATTTGCAGATAAATGGATGGAATTGGAGAATATCATGCTAAGTGAAATAAGCCAATCCCAAAAAACCAAAGGCCGAATGTTTTCCCTGATAAGGGGATGATGATATATAATTGGGTTGGAGGGGTGGGGGTAAGAGAAAAATAGGAACTTTAGATTACATAGAGAGAAATGAGAGGAAGGAGGGGGAGGGGGTATGAAAAATGGTGGACTGAGAAAGACATCCTTACCCTATGTACATGTATGATTACATGAATGGTGTGAATCTACATCATGCACAACCAAAGAAATGACAAGTTGTACCCCATTTGTGTACAATGAATCAAAATTCAGTCTGTAAAAATAATAAATAAATAAATAAATAAATAAATAAATAAATAAATAAATAAATAAAATGAGCAGGCAAGAGTCATAGTTTTAGGTTCCATGGAAACTTCTTTCACCCAAATAAATCTTTTGATCTGTATTGATACTGTGTGGGGTCTTCTAAGGGTATTTTGCTAGGAGACAAATTGCAGTGAGGAAAAGCAAACCATAGTGTCAAGAGAAATAAGGAATACTGTTGTCCCTTCTGGGGTAGAAATGATTCAATATGATCAATGTTTGCTAAAGTGTCTTACGATCATTTGAAAGATCATAGTATATATATGCCTGAGTGTAGGCCTTCCCTAACACCCATTTTTTATCTCATAGTTCCAAAGATCATAAGTGTAGGTATGATCTGACTTTGTCTAGTTCTTTGTCAGGATCAAAAATTAAAATAAAAGCATTGGGGAAGTGTCTATTTCCAAGCTTATGCAGATTGTTGGTAGAATTCAATTCCATGTGTTTCTAGGACCGAAGTTAGTGCTGGCTGCCTGTCAGTCTGATGGCTGTTCTTAACTCTAAGACTTTGCCTGCAATCCTTGTTACCTGGTCTTCTCCATTGTCAATGCCAACTACAGAGAACCACCCTCTTGTTGAATCCCTGTAACATTTCGAATCTCTTTCTCCAGGAAGATTTCCATTCCTTTACAGTATCACCTGATCAGGTCCGGCTCATCGAGGAAAATCTCTTTATCTTAAGGCAAAATAATGTGAAACCTTAATTAATTTAGCAAAATACATTTTCATATTTAATGTATCCTAATCATAGGAGTGACAGCTCATTGTATTCGCAGGTTCCACCCACATCAATGGGGGACACAAATGACTGACAGCAATTGAGTTAATTTTGGAACTTCGCACACTACCTTCTTATTCTGTGGTTTGCCAGAGATTTCTCCCAAATCCATAGAGACCCACTGAGATGTTTCTTGGAACCACCAAAGCTCTTTACTTAGTAGCAGAGCATATGAAGGATAACAGTCTGGCTTTACCTCTAAGAATGATATCTCACCATGCCCACAACACTGGGTATTTAATAACTTCACCACCATTGCTGCCCCTGGAAACTGTGAGATTCGCCTCCCTTGTTTGGCTTACATAAAACTTACCAAGGCTCTCAGGGTACAATGACCTTGATGTCATTAATATTGCATGCTATTCTAAGAAATGTCAATATTAACATCCCTGTGGACTATATTGAGAGAACAGGAGTAGGAATAAAGATTTGAGACAAGATTAAGTATAGACTGTTGTCTCACATAAAAGAGATATACCATTGTATATTTTTTCAGAACAAGTTTAAATGTTATCGGTTAAAAATATATGTTAGCTGCATACCAAAGTTATGAGTCTCCTGGAGGTACTCTAGGACAATTCAGCTCATTGTTCTCCAGGTCAGACCCATGACTTAGGGGCTCTTCACATTTATCCAAGGTGATAAAAATAAGGGGTATTTGTCCTTCTACCCAGCCCCAAATACTCATCTACTTTTTGGGATTTATTCAGAATGCATCAATTGGCTAATTGTGGCTGCTTGTTTTCCCTCAAAACTAAATCAGATGGGTAGTCTGTCACATTACTTTTCTTTGTCCATAGTGACTCAGGAATTGTTTTATCCTGTTAAATTATTCTTTAATCTACTGAAATAAAGTGCAAAAAGGGAAGAAGTACATTGTGGTCTTCCATTTCTATGTTCTGTTCTTCCTGAAAGTCTAGAAAGTCTTATTATGTAGTTATCCTGTGGAGACATATTTCCCCATTTCCATTCCATCCTGCAATTTCTAATTTGATCCATCTATCACCATATAAGCCATCAGCTATTGTTACAGTAAGCAAGGTCATCTGTGATGGCTCTATTTGACTATTGTGGAAGGAACAGCAGTTCTATCGACTGAGTCAAAATTTAGTTTCCAGGAATCTAGCATCACTTGACTAAGGAATGTCAGGTGTTCCCCCAATATGGAAACAAACTCAAGAGTCATTGCTGGATTTCAGGATTGGTTCTCTGATCTGAGCAGTCTCAGAGAAGACCAATGGCAGGGTTTCAAAGTAGTGGAAAGTTTTTTGCTTTTTCTTAATTCTGAGACAAAATGAGCAATTCTTGCCCCCTGCTATGTGGTTGAAAACTCAGGTTGTGTGTTGTGGGGAGAGAAAGAAGAGTCCAGATCTCTAGAGGGTATTGAATTCCCTTCACCGAGGACTTCCTCATGCAATGTCTTCCTCATGATATTTTCCCTTCCTCCCAATGTGTCTTTCCCTAGACTTGTTCTAGCTTTCTTGTCATTATCCCAATGGCTCCATTCTTGAAATTTGTCTCCTTGTCAGTTCTTTCATATTCAGTCTGAGTTTTGTACCAGACACAGAACTTCAGTTGCTGGCAAAATTCCCAGGACCTTGGCTCAGTGCCAGCAAACATTAATCTCTCTGACAATCCTGCAGTTCAGGAGGAAAACTTTTCTAATACAGCAGGCTGTCCCCAAATAGAATTAGAGTCTAAGGAAGTCGTTTTTTGTTCCTTGAGTTCAGTGGCTCTGTTATCCTCTTCTGATGGGTCAATCTAGTGTTTCAGTTAGAAGTGAGGCTCCCATGTAACCCTGTCCTACTATAGCCAGGATTCACAAGGAGAAATCAACATTTACATTTCTAGCAATCTCTTAAGACTTAAAAACTCTCACTCTTGAGGGGAATCAGTGTCTTCCCAGATACAATGCATATCTAAGATTTTGCCAGAATATCCTGGGTGGTTTCTACAATATTAGCCTGGTTTATCTCCCCACTACATGGTATGGGTCGTTTAATCTTTTTATTTTCCTTATCTTTATCTTTACAACTCAAAGAAGCGTAGAAACCCATGAGAGGGAGGCAGTGGACTCCCTGTAAACAAAGAAAGGTATATAGTTATGATTACTAGTATTTTGATCTGGGTTCTCATTTCAGGTTGGATCTACAACATAAGATTTCCTGAAGGCTTCCCTTCTCCTGGAACTGCACCCATTGTCCTGATAAGTAGTGAATTGCAAGCAAACAGTGACCTCCCCACAGCCTAGTGTGTTGGCTCTTAGGGACACTGGTGACCCTTAGACAGAAATAGGGACATGATCACCCACTGTTCCTGTCCTTATGTCCAAGATGGTACAGCTGTCTATGATCCCTGGCTCTTCAAGTGACTTTATTTCAAACAAAGGTGTGTGTCCTAGCACCAGTGTACCTCAGATGAAGCCATCTGCTGAATTCAAAGGCCATTGTTATTATATAAAGAATAAGTTTGTTATAAGAATGTAATAACTTGGCAAATGAATGGCTAAAGAAAATTTGGTATATACATACATGTATATATATATATACATTCATATATATATGATGGAATATATATATGATGGAATATTACTAAGCTTTAAACAAGAATGAAACGCTGACATTTGATGGTAAATGGATGGAGTTAGAGAATATCATGCTAAATGAAATAAACCAAACCCAAAAAACCAAAGGCCAAATGTTTTCATTGATAAGCAGAAGCTAATTCACATTAAGGGGAGGGATAGGGAAGAACAGAGTTACTTTATATTAGGTAGAGGACAGAGAAGGGAGGGGAAGGGGTATGGGAGAAGGAATGATAGTTGAGTAAAACAGACATTATTACCTCATTTCATGGATGACTGCATGACCAATGTGATCCTACAACACCTGTAATCAGAAAAATGAGAGATTATACTCTATTTATGTATGATCTATCAAAATGTATAAATGCATTCTACTGCCATGTACTGCTAATTAGAACAAATAAAAGAAAACGATTTTAAAAATCAAAAACAAAGAATGTAATAACTCTAATTTTTACCACTGATTATCATGACTGCTTTGCAAAGTACCAGCTTGCACAGTAATTTTTATTTTGTTGCACTACCTTACACAGTATGAACTATCTGCATGATAATAGTTTATGTTTATAATTATATACTAGCAATAAGCCATGGAACTTAAAGTTTTTTAAAAAGAAAGTGTTTATTACAGCAACAAAAATATGCAATTCTTAGAAATAAATTTAACATGTTGTTTAGGACACCTGTATCCTTAAAACTATAACATTTTACTGAAGAAAATTAAAGGAATTCTAAGTGGAGAAAGATGCAATACTCAGAATGGTATAGAAGGTTCAATATTTTTATGTTGTTGGGTCTCCACAAATTATTCTACTAATTTAATATATTAATCTAATGACTAGCACAAAATTGAGGGGTTTTTTTTGAGAAATGCACTTGTTAATTGTTGAATTTATTTGAAAACAAAAAGGACTTTGAAGAGTCAAATTTTTAATGAAAAATAAAAGTTTGGAGGAGATACACAACAGGATTTGAAGTTTCCTCATAAGCTAAAATAGAAAAGACACTATGGTAATAAAAAACAAAAAATATAGATATACAGATCAATGGAAAAAATTAAAGGGTGTAGAAATAACCTCAACATATATGCCCAATTTTTAACATAATAATCAAGATAATTCAAATGTTTTTCTCAACAAATTATGCTGGAATACCTGAATATTCCTATATAAAATCAACCTTACCACATTCTTCATATCATTTACAAATTCAATACAAAATAGAACATAGATTTAAATTAAATAAATAGCACTCTATTTATAAAGGCTCAAAAGTAAATAGGATAAAGTTAAAATGCATTTTGGAGATATTTTATTGTTTTTCTAATAACTGTAATTTAACTAATATTTTCTTCTATACTATCTAATCTCTAATTAACACCATCCAGTGTGTTTCCCCCTGAGACTTTTTTTAATTTCTAAAAGTTTGATTTGTGTCTTTTTTATCATTAATATCTGTCTTTATCATACTCATACTTTACCCTACCAAAATTCCACAGCTATATGAACAATATTCATAAAACCTATTTTAATGTATTTGCCTCTTTTTTTTTTCATCTGTCATTCATTGATCTGTCTTTATTGATTGGCTTCCCCTCATTATGGGTCATATATTCCTGCTTATCAAAATGTTTGGAAACTTTTTACTGGATGCTAGTCATTGTGATTTTATGTTAAAGAGTCTGTTCTCATTTTGCTTTGTTTATATTTTTAAATATTGTTGGACTTGCTTAGTACTTGGAAGCATTTATTGCTTTTATAGGAACAATATATCATTTTTCAGGCTTGATTTCAAGTTTTGAAAGGCAAGCAAAAAGCAGTCTTTAAAGTGGGCCTTAATTTGGCCCCATTATTGAGGTTGTTCCTTTTGGAGTATCTACTTGTTTCTCTGTTGAAGAGAGATTTCCATTCTGGTTAACAAGAACATGAAACCATACTGAGTCTCTTAGGTTCTCTAGTAATTTTACTGTCTACTCTTTTTACATTTCTTTCTCTCTGTGTAGCATTAATCAATATTGAGGTAACTATTCAAGGAAAATACTCAGAAAATAGCTGAATCTCTTTGTGCATTTATTTTACCTCTGGTATTCTGCCCTGAGAAATACAGATGTTGTGCCTCTTTTAAACTGTAAATTCTAGATCACCCACTTGAGGAGGCCTCCATACTCTGGATTCAAAAGGTATTTCTTGTTACTGTTTTGTTCTCTCATTGATCCTTTTTTTTTTTTTTTCCTTTTCTTTAACCAGTGGTTCAAATCTAAAGATTGTGCTTCTTACTTTTTTTCTGGATGGTTAATTATTTAAGGTAAATGAAGTGTGTTATCCCACAATACCAGGAAGGGAAAGTACCAATCTGATAGTGTTTCAAAAATACGTGCTGCAATGTAACCATTACTTCAATCAAGACAAAGAATAATGATAAACAACAGATAAAAATGTTAAAGTGAGTCTTCAAGTTTAATTTTTTTCTTTTTATCTGTAGACTGCATTTTTGTAAGGACTCAAGTTTGTACTGTGAGAAAAACTTTAACATGCAATTATAAGTATTGTGAAAAAATAATGTTTTTTAGTGTTTTAACGTTTTTTCCTCTCTCTTATTAGAACATGCATTATACAAAGTATTTTCCATACAATTGATACTTAAGGCTTGTTTAAACATTCAAAATAATAATATTAAAATTGATTGAACTTTTCATTTGGGTTAGATTGTACAAATAATAGATATTCTGTGTCAGAGTTATATTTCTATGTTGGTTTTCACCACTCTGTTGAAATCTGATGTGATTTCCATTAATGCTTCTAATTTTATAGTTTAAATAATGAAAACTTTTTAAAAACCTTTCTGCAATGGCCTGCTTATGCTATTTTTGAAATCTTAAAGCAGAGATATTCTAAAATGGAAAGCATATCCTAAAGTATATTGTTTTATTTGAAATGAACAGATGATCAAAAAAAAATCTTTGCTTAAGAGAATCCAAGGGATAACAAGAACAATGGAAGCCATTTATCACTATAGAAGTGTGATAACTGCATACTACCTTAATGATTCTACTAATGATTAACAGTTGAGATTTAACAGCTTGGAAGAATTTCTCAAACAAACAAGAGAGACCTTGGATATGGGTTGCATTTCTCTACAACAGCATTGACTTGACATTTATTTTGCAAAATGCCATAAATCTTTCTCATTATAATAATCAGATACTCAAAGGTCCTACCTTAATTTGTAATTTAACCAGTTTAATTATAATCTACTCAATCATTTGGTTTAAGTTTAAATCTGAAAACCTACTATCAAAAAGAAAGAGGTCATTAACTTAGAAAAATAATGCCTATACACACACACATGATTATTCCAGCCAAGAAGTGCTTTTTAACTGGATCATGAAAGCTTCCTTTGTTTTTGTTTTTGTTTTTTAACTACTATTTCTCAAGAAATGCCTCTGTAAGATGGGAAAGTTGTGATTGTATTACAAGATAATCTGAATTTTTTTTTGTAGGTTAGGCACAATGGTGAAATAAAATGATACTGATTATATTTTTCAAGTGAACAGACATCACATAATTTCTAACCATTTCAATGATTTTTAAAATACAGGTGAAGCTGGGCATGGTGGCACACACCTATAATCCCAGTGATTCAAAGAGGCAGATGTAGGATGATTGCAAGTTCAAGGACCGTCTCAGCAACTAAGGGAGACCTGCCTCAAAATAAAAAATAAAAAGAACTGGGGATGTGGCTCAGTGACAAAGTATGCCTGGGTACAATCCTGAGCTAGGAAATTAAATATAAATAATAAATTTGGTAAAATACATATTAAAGCTATTTTATATATGTTAAGTGTGAAAAATCACTAGTTATCAGGCTAAAGAGTCTATTTTCCTAATGTCTGTTATATATACAAAAGGCTCAGTTATCTATATAATAATTACAAATCTGGTGTAACTCTAAGCTTGCTTAATCAAGGCTTAAGGAAAATGCAAATGCACCTTATGTAGTGCAATATCACTTATATATGGTAAATATCTCAACAGTATACTGTTTCATGTGGATGTATAAAATCCTAAATGGCTCATATGACAGTCCAGACAAAAATAAAAGAAATGCATGTCCAGAACTACCTCCCATTTTTCTCAAAAATATATTTATATGAGTCATATATTCTTAATATATTCTTATGAGTCTTATTTTGCTGCTTTCCAAACATATTTTTTAAAATGTTCTTTGTTTTCTATTGAAAGTTAATAGCAATGAAGACACCCTAATCTCATGCTTCACATAAGTAGATACTTCCGATTTTCCTATAGACTTTTAATGCACTTTTTATATCACTGGAACACTGCTGAATACTCGAATTTTTAGCCTTTCACTTGAGAGTTTACTTGATTATTGTTACATTGTTTTCCTGTTCACTGTTTAGTGGTGTGTAATTGACTAACCTGTTTGCTAAGTTGATGTACAATCATGAGGCAAATGCTTTTAACAATTCACTGCACCTATCATTATATTTGACACAGGTTTAGATAAAGATTATCCTGTGCCCCATATACTTATGTCTTCTTCCATTCAGAATGCTATAATAAAATGCACTAACCTAGGTGGCTTATAAACAGCAGAACTTATTTCTTACAATTCTAGAGGCTGGGAAGTGTAAGATGAAGTTGTCAGTGGATTCGGAGTCTGTTGAAGGCTCACACTCTACTTCAGAGAGGGCTTCTACTGCTTCACCCTCATGTGTAGAGGGGGGTCAGACTAATTCACTTAGGCCTCTTTTATAAGGGCCACAATCTCATTCATGAAAGTTTTACTGTTATGACCCAATCACCTTCTAAGCGCCCCATCTATTAGTATTCCTATATTAAGGAGTAGGTTTTATCCTATGAATTTGGGGGAAACACAAACATTCAGACCATTCGATTTATCAGTAGTATTACCTTGTAATGCAACATGTAGCATGTCAAAGTTGTTTATCATTCCGTATGATGGTGATAGCTGGCTCTCTTATTTGGGTCAAAAAAATTTCATATTTGTTTGCATCAAATGTGAACAAACAATATTTATTCCATGCCAGTGTATTATTTAATTGGTTGAGTAACTCAGAATCAATGGAACTTTAGTTGAAATGCCAGATAGACTATGCATAAAATCTTGATTTCTATCAAATAAAGATTTTTAAAGAAATTGAATTACATATATTTAAATAAAACAATATGATGTACAAATAACTTAAAATCACAAAAAATAAACACAAAAGATATTAAAATTTTTGAAATCCAAAATAATTTTTATAAAATGCAGAGTATAAAATAAAATATTTACAATTTTTGAAAATATAATCTATAATACTGGCAGTATATTTTCCTAATTAACAGGTTGCCAAAAATCTCTCTGCATATTTTGTCATCTTTGAGGTATAATGGGATGTGACACATCATACTTAAAGAAAATATATAAAAAACAAAAATAAACAATATTGAAATCAGGTTCTTTCATCCTAGTACCCGAGAAAATTGAACACATCCTCTCATGTTTCTCAGTAAATGCAACTACAAAGTCTGGATAGAACCATGGAACTTTCTCAGAGAACTTTGAAAATTATGATTTATAACTTAAGCAACTAATTCAGCAGAAAAATGGACTGAGAAATTATAGAGACAGTTCACAAGAGAAGAAATGCAATGGCTCATGAAATTATGTGTAGTTACACTGGTATTAACTACACATAATGACATGTAAAATAAAAAATAAATAAAATGAGATATTAATTTTTCACTATTTGATTACTCAAAGCTTTAACAGTGAATAATATTAAGTACTGCTAAGAGAATTAAGAACTGGCCTTATTGTTGGTGGAACAGATAAATTAGTATATACCAGGGTGAGCGATTTTATTGAAAATGCTCAAATTTAACATACACTTATTCAACAATTCTCCTTTTAGAAACTGCACCTAGGAAAAAATACCCACATATGAGCATTATATTTTCAATCCTAAATAATTATAGAGTAGTCAGATTCTATAGCCTTTATTGAGCACTAACTAAATGACAGGAACAAAGCTAATTAACTTATATTTATTATTTCCTTCACTCCTTGAAAATGAGTTTATGAAATAAATACAATGTCTATCTGCATTTTAAAGATGAAAAAATTAGGAGAGATAAAGTTGTTTTAGATCATACAGGCAATATGTATTGAAACTACAATTCCAAAAGAGCACTTTGGGCATTTATACCTTGAGAATATGAAGAACATAGATAAACCAAAAGAGGTCATGGCTAGATTAAATGTATTGGTATTAAGAAGCAATACATATAAGCTCTAAGATATGTTGTTAAGGAAGCAAAAAATCAATTTTTTGAAAAAAATTATATATAGCGTTATTTCATTGATATATAAAACCATCAGTTCCCCAAACTTGATGGTTTCCCCTTGCTGAATTTCTCCATGAACTCTCAGCCTTATACAAAGGAAACCCAGTCTAGAAGTCACTTAACATTCACTCTGCTATTTTTATGCATGCTTTGTTGTTTTGGTACTTTTCTCTTTTTTCTTAATGCTAAATTAACTTGTTGAATAATACTGACCTAAGACCACTACTGATAAGAGAACAGAGTAGATACTCTGTAAAATAAAACAACAAAATCAAATAGGGAGCCAAAATCTGATGACTCAGAGAAAAACAAATACAAAATCATCACTTTATTTATGAGAGTATTGAACTTGAGCCCAAAATTTGAAAACAATGCACTGGACATATTAAACAGTCAAGGAAGACTATTCAAGACTACTGGAATAGGAATTGAGACAGACTGACAAAAGGAATTAAACTCAACTCCTATGAAACAAAAGCCAGAGAACTTTTATATGCTAGGGGAACTCATGGAAAAATACTTGTGAACATTAAATGGAAGTTTGGTTAATGCGATTAGATCAATAATTGGCAGTACTGAAGTTCGACTCTTATCCTCCTAGGAGACTGGGTGATAGACACTCTTTCTTATTTGATCATATTCAAAGGAATGACAGTGTTCAAGTCCTTGAGAAAGACGTTTCTGGGTTTGAAAATTGACAAGCAGCTGGGAGAAAATTTATGTGTCAAAGGAACTGAGAAGAAATATATAAAAGCATTTTCTCAAGTCAATTCTCTAAGAAAAGGGAGACCCAGTACTTATAGTTAGGAAGAAGCCTGTTTAAATTGAATCAAACTGAGAATATTAAGACTATCTTACCTATAATCCTTGAAAACAGCAAAGGTTAATATCAAATTTCTTCAACCCATTCTGTTGCAGAAAAATGCCTATTGCAAATTCTTCCCTGTGTGAGTTGTGTAAGACTCGGGGTGCTGTCGTTATTTACCTGTGACAAGGCCAGACAGGGATCCTCCAAACAGACATTCCTTGCTTCCTATATGATCAGCTGCATGGCTTGACTGCTTTGATCAAACAAAACAAGATGCGAGTTAAACATACTGGTCAAACTTTCCTTATTATCCTAGGCATACCCTCAACCTGAGCCAAAATACAGTGCTTCCTATGTCCCTCCACAGAATGAGTTGGCCAAAAAAATAATACTCTGGCCTGTTATTCCAGCAAGTAATTTTGTTCTTTGTAGCTTTCTTACTGCTCCTTGTAGACGAAAAATCCTTTTGTTTAACCTTTGGACACTTACAGATATTTTGATCTATTTTACTTTCCTTGTTATAATGGCCCCTCTTTCCCCTGCTAGAACAGTCCCTTTCCCCTCTTGCAATTATCCTCCTGAATAAAGTGTCTCTTTAATAAGTTGGATTGGTTTCTTATTTGACACAATATATTTAGAATTACAATTTTAATATTTTCCGAGTCTTTTCAGAAATGTCTTTGCCTCTGTCTACTTGTGCAGATATAGTTGCTCAAACCCACAAACTATAGAACAATTGGACATGTTCCCAGTACAATATCTTCACAGCCTGCCTTGCCTACCCAGTTTGCCTACACTACCATGTGTTCATCTTTTTTAATGTAAATTTATAATAATTAAAAATGTTTTCTTTTTAGACATACCTGCTAGTAGAGAGTATTTTGATATATTATACAAACATGGAGTATAACTTATTCTAATTAAAATCCTATTCTTGTACATGATTGGAGTTTCCCTGGTTGTGTATTCATATGTGAACATAGGAAAGTTATGTCCGATTCATTCTATAGTATTTCCGGTTCCCATTCCCCCTCCCTTCCCTTCATTCCCCTTTCTTTAAGAAAGAGATGTCTAGAGGTTCTGCATGGTAATTGGTTAAAGCCAGTTGGGTCCAAGTTAGCTGTCCAAAAGACTTCTAACTGACCTCAAACTTCATTTTCATCTAATTTCCATGCTAATTGACATCTACCACTCTATGGCACTTTATAATCACCCGCTGTGGTAACAACCAGAAAGGAGCACATAAGGAAAGAAATTGGTTGGTGCCTGGATTCTTAGAAAACCTCCACCCCTTTCCTGAAAGTCTGATGAGTATTTCACCCACAGTTCCTGACGCCCTCCATCTATGATTGTACAACCTCCTGTAGCTTGAGAACTTGATTTACAAGCTAGGTTCCAGCTTCTTCATTCTTTAGTCACTAAATAAACTTGTGCTCTTGGTGCCCAGTCTTGGTTTATTTTCAGGTCTGGCAACACAGGGTAGAAAAAGATCCCTTGGGGGAATCTCTCTCTTAAGGTAGGGGCCAGAAAATTGTTGATAACACTATCACAAGAAGAATGATATATTTTAATAAATTTAGAGCGTTCTTTACCTGTTAAGCAACATTTAAAAAGAAACAGACTTGTCTTTGGGGGAAAAAAAAGCAATGCAATTTTAACATACAAGACTATTGCAGTGGTATATATGAGTTTGCTTTATTTTTTTTTTTTTGAGAAATGTATTTGTGTAAAACCAATAAGCAGTGTGTCAAAAGTATTTTAAAAACTGAGAATTATTATTATTTAAACTGAAATTAGTAATTTTTGACTGAATATTAAATTGACTTTACAGTTTTGCTACAATTACTACTCCTCTTGGTCAAACACTATGGTGCAAAAGAAGCTGTCTTTGTCCTCACTCTGCCAAAGAGACCAAAAAACTGGTAATCACATAAGACGACTTAGTCACTAAATTCATGGACTTCTATTCAGTGAGCCCCCTAATACTCTTCCATTAAACATTTTTATTGATGACAATAATCAGAGATTCCTGTCTTCTTTCTTCTTATTCTTTGTGCCCTCTCCATTTCTTGCAAACAATGATTCTAGTAAAAATACATCATCAATAGCAAAATGATTTGGTCAGAAGTGTTTATAACAAAGCCATGGTTTGGGAGATGGAATATATTAGTAAGTGACACACATTCTCATCCTGCAAACATGTGGGAAGATAAAGCATCAGCCATGTCCTTTACTATAAACCTTTAAGTACCACTGTCTTCAAGAAGGAGGATGTGATCTTAGTCCCGCTGACATGATGAAGTGATTCTGCTTTTTAGGCAAAATGCAAAACAATGCTCTTTGTCAGAATCCATGTACAACAGCAGTAAACATTTGAATTATTTTCCCCAGTGGGTTTTAAAAAAGATTCAGATGTCCTTGGAAGAAAGGGATACAGTGAATTATTTTACTGGTAGTTGCTGTAAATACTTCTCAGCCATTTCCTTAATTACTTATCTTGTACAACAATTTTGACACAATATTTTAGGAAAAAATTTTTAAAAACCCATACAAGGGATGTTAGTATAATAGTAAAATCAGAGCTTTTATTCACATCACGAAAATAAAGCAAAGTAGGTGGGACTCATCTCTAAGGAAGTAAATAAAAAGACTTGCTGGTGAAAGAAATTTAAAAAGGTGAATAAAAATATTTTTTAAATCTCTGAGAGGGAAGACATCAAGAAAAATAAGTAATACTATAAATTTAAGAGTAAAAATTTTTAAATGAAAATCAACTGCATAATAATCACAGGGGAAGATTAAAGACTATTAAGTCTTGTTCAGGAAGTCAGTTATGGTACCAGTATGTTGAAGTATGTAGCCTACCTTTTCTCCTAGTAGGTGCAGGGTTTCTGGTCTAATTTCTAAGTCTTTGATCTACTTAGAGTAGATTTTTGTACAGGGTGAGAGAGAGGGATTAACTTTCATTCTATTATATATGGATTTCCAGGTCTCCCAGCACCATTTGTTGAAGAGGCTATCTTTTCTCTAGTGCATGTTTTTGGTGCCTAAATACAACATCAATAAATAGGATGGCATCAAACTAAAAAGCTTCTTCATAGCAGCAGAAACAATCAAGAGCATGACGAGAGCACCTACAGAATGGGAGAAAATCTTTGCCACCTGCACCTCAGATAGGGCATTAATTTCTAGGATATAGAAAGAACTCAAAGTTTAACACACGCACACACACACACACACACACACACACAAACCAAACCAAATAGTCCAATCAATAAACAGGTAAAGGAACTGAACAGATTCTTCTCAAAAGAAGAAATATAAATGATCAACAAATACATGAAAAAATATTCAACATCTCTAGTAATTAGAGAAATGCAAATTAAAACTACACTGAGATTCCATCTCATTCCAGTCTGAATGGAAATTATCAAGAAAAAAATAACAACAAATGTTGGTGAGGATGTGGAGAAAAGGGAAAACTCATACATTGTTGGTGGGACTGCAAATTGGTGCAACCACTCTGGAAAGAAATATGGAGACTCCTCAAAAATCTTGGAATAGAACTACCATTTGACCCAGTTATCCCATTTCTTGGTATATATACAAAAGATTTAAAATCAGCATACTATAGTGACCCAGCCACATCAATGTTTATAGCAGCACAATTCACAATAGCTAAGCTATGAAGCCAACTTAGGTGCCCATCAACAGATGAATAGATAAAGAAATCAAGAGATTTATAAGCATCTCTCTCTCTCTCTCTCTCTCTCTCTCTCTCTCTTTCTCTCTCTCTCTAACAGACACACACACACAGTCATAAAGAAGAATGACTCTATGACATTTGCTAGTAAATGAATGGATCTGGAGAATATCATGTTAAGTGAAATAAGCCAATCCCCCCAAAAAACATAGGTCGAATGTCTTTGCTGAACCACAATGACGTAGGGGAGGGGAAGAAGAGAAGATTAGTAGATTAGACAAAGGGGAACAAAAGGAAAGGAGTGAGGACAGGAATAGAAAAGACAGTAGAATAAATCTAATATAAATTCACTATGTGCACATATGAAATTAACTAAGTGAACCCAACAATCATGCCCACCCACAAGAATGGGGTCCTAATTAAAATAACACATATCCTATCCTTGTATAACTTTATCAAAATGGATTCTACTGTCATATATAACTAAGAATAACCAATAAACTAATTTTTTTAAAGTAACAAAATTGAACTGAATAATTACAACACATAAAAATTATAGGATTCTATCAATGTGAACATTGTGATTTCATAAAATAATAACATGCTTGGAAACAATGGGGGAAAAGTTGAGTTCAGATTACACACACATTCACACAAAGAAAATATTCAAAGTATGAGTAAAATGCAGCTTAATCTGGTGGGTTGGAAAAAATAAGTAAAAATGCTCATTCTAAAAGTGGAAACAATTCATTTTTTCATATTGATCATTGCATATGTTGTTTGATCTATATCTGTGGTATTGATTCCTTGCTTAGGCCACATATGAATAAGAAAGACAAAGAAAGTTTCACATGTGTACATCTGAGATAGCACTACCTCCATAATGTGACAAACTAAGGACAGACTATTGCAGCCAGGGGTTTCTGAATGTTTTCTACCTTTGGAGACAGTCACTTTTGGGATATGAACCAAATCCATTGCTTGATCGGGCAGTGTGAATGAAAGTAAGAGCAATTCTACTCAATGGGGACTAATGTTATTTACTATACAATAGGAAAATCTATACTTTTTTGAAGGAACAGAATGAATATGCTGCAGTAAATAAAACAAAAAATGTAGATCTGGAACCCAAAGTTTGCATTCTTCTGGGTTATTAAGAAGTATTAAGTAATGAAAGAGTTGTCTCCATTCATAAGACTAAGAGGGCATTTCAGGCAAATGGAGAAGCCCTGACATGTATCCTATTCTCTCTGTATCAAAGGAAGCGTTATGGGGTGCAACTTAATAACAGACTGTTAATCACTAAGAAGTCCAAATTTGAGAGTCTTTATCAAACCAGTCGGCTGACTGTCTCACACAATGCCCAAAAAATGACTATTGGGAGAACAACCCTGACCATAGGGTTGCAGGGTTCTTATACCAAAAATCACATCAATCATAAGTGTCTGTTGCTATGATTTGAAATTACAAACTTACATCATGAAATCATCAGCAGAGGGGGAAGTGGGTCAAAATGACCTTTACCTAGGTACAAACTAAAGAATGGCTACTAACATCCACACAGTCATTGTTGACATCACCGTTCACATGGTGCATTGTTTAGGAGAAATAGGAATCAAAAGAGAACAATTTTTCATCACATAAGAATTGTCATTTTGTATTCCTACACATCATGCTAAGTAACTGATGACGGTTACAGAGGCAGAGTATTCCCATGGGTGAAGCTAAGCAATTGTTGATGGGTACAGAGGTGGGGCGTTCCCATGGGAGAAGCTCATTTCCTATGTAACATGGAGTCTCAGAGCAAAATGGAGTCTGTTTAGTCATTGCCCACATAGCCTGGCCTGTAACCTTTCTGTGGAGCCAGATCTGTCAGCCTGTCACAGAAGCTGTAAAGTCAAGATTACTAAAATCTCCATGAAGAATGTTCACAGAGGAAAACCAGAGCCCTGTAGCCATGTCTTTGTGGCTTTCTTGCCTACTTACCAAAATAGTGGACATTGAGCAGACCAGCATAATGACTTCAGAATAAAAACTTACATCAAGGCACATTAAACTTAATTTGAAATGAAGACAGCCTTGTAAAGTAGGATACAAACATCTGGAATTCAAAGGAAACAAGTAGTAGAGTCAATATGTAGGTGCTATTTAAAAATTGAAAAGTTCACATAAAAAAGTTGTATTAGGAGCCGGACTCGGTGGCACATGCCTGTAATCCCAGCGAATCAGGAGGCTGAGGCAGGAGGATTGCAAGTTCAAAGCCAGCCTCAGCAACTTAGCGAGGCCCTAAGCAACTCAGTGAGACCCTGTCTCTAAACAAAATACAAAGATAGGGCTGGGGACATGGTTCAGTGGTCAAGCGCCCCTGAGTCCAATCCCTGGTTCAAAAAAAAAAAAGTTGTTATAGTAAGGAAAAATAAGGAGCCTAAAGTCTAATCCCTGGAGATTCCAACATTTACAGGTCTAGAAGAGATTTAAAGGTGAGAGAAAATTAGGAAGACTTAACACATACCAGGCCAAGAATCCTTGAGTAGGTTTGGTTGTGTACTTTGGATTTTTTATATGTGACTGTGATTGCTATTCATTTCTCATATACAAACAATATTTCTACACATAGGTTTTCTTATCCCTGACTGTTCTTTGCTTTTCAGTTTTGCCTGAGGTTGGCCTTAATATTATGTTAAATTTATGGATTTAGGTTGTGACAATTTTTTGATTTAAGTCCTATAGATAACCTTTTCTTCTTTTAATCCTAGGGAGTCTTTGTAAAGGAAAATAAATAAACCACTGTTTCTCTGTTTGTTTTCATCAAATGTTTTTAAATGTAACACATTGGATTAAATTTCATTATTTTCACATATTGTAGTATTTTTAAAATTTACTATTGTATTGCTTCACAATGAGACTAAGAAATTTTTCTACTCTGCATTTTTAAAACACCATGATTAATGCCACCTTGGGTTATAATCTTAATATAATGACTATAGGATGCAGGTCAATAACTTCTAATACTTTAATATTATTGCTTTTTTTGTAAATTGAAAACAGTAAGGAAATAAAGGAATTTATATTTGAAGCCAATTACTTCTACATTTCTTTTGCTAGAGAAGGCTTAAATTGGTATTAATGAGTGGCTAGAGGTGCTTTAACAATAAACACCTAGTTGGGACAAAATTTATACATGAAAAATTGTATCCAATTAGAATAAACAATACCATGAGGTTTGAAAAATATATAGATCTGAGAAAACTTCACGACACCAAGATAATGAACATTTTTTCTAGCCCCAAAGGTTTTCTAGTATCACTTTCTGTTTCCCCTTAATGCCACACAGACCATCATTGACCTAGTTTTTATTATTATAGAATAAATTGCATGTTTTAGAAATGTAAAAAAAGTATGTATTTTGTTTCCCATCCAGATGTCTTTCCCTCAGTGTAAGGATTTTGAAAATCATCCATGTTTTTGTCTGGTTTCATCCATGTAATTGCACCTATCAATAGCTGCTTCCTCTCATTGCTAAAGAGTGTTACATTACAGGGTTATATCACAATTAACCATTTGGATTGCTTCCAGATTTGGGTTATTAAAAATAAAGCGGCAGGAATATTCATGCAAAATTCTTTGTGCAAACATTCACTTTGGCCTCTTTTGGCAGACACGTAGTAGTGGAAGATTGGGTGTCTTAGGCAGTTCCAGTTTCTTTAAAAAAACACCTTAGTCAGGGTAATTTAATAGAAATTCATTTCTTACAGTTCTGAAGTCTGGAAAGTCCAAGATCAAAGTCCTGGCAGATTCTGTGTCTGGTGAAAATTCACTCTCTATTCCATAGATGGTGCCTGTTTCTATGACCTCACACAGTGGAAGAGTGGAAGGTACAAACTTGCTCCCTCAGGCTCATTTTTAAGGGCAATAATCCCATTCAAGAGGCCTTCTTGGCTTCATCAACAACCCTGCATACCAGGCCATCCTTGTGTTGCAGTTTGTGACACCTTCTGCTGCTGAGTCACGAGCTTGCTACTTTCTTCAGCCCTTTGAGGTGGCAGGTGGAAGAGGCCTTCCAGTCTCACTTCTCAGTCCCTGCCACCTGAATCCTGATTAGCACCCCAAACACCCAGACCTCCTACTTGCCTACAGTCTGACTGCTTCAGGGCCTGGACCCATCCATCTTCTGATAACCCCAACTTGCTTTAGCAGTGAGGTTGTATGTTACTGAGGCTCATTTTCTTTGCCATTGGGAACCCATCTGGCTCAGTGCCTCTTAGCCCATGCTGTTCCCACTTTTTCTACTTGTCCAAAATCCACCTGACCACACATACAAAGGCAGCAGTCAGTCCACAGGGTTCCAACCCCACTCTGCCTTCCATCCTTGGCCACCCCAAATCCAACCAACAGGACCAGGTCCCTTTTTGCATTCACTCCCCAACCCCCACTCCCTTGAACCATCATATTAATAAGATGAGAATATTCATTTTACTCTATGTGCCACACATAAGAATGTGGCATACTGTTTGTCAAAATAAATAGCAATAGACTTCCTTCTTTAAATTAAAATTTTCCTATATTTTTGTAATATATCCCTTAATGAGATTAATGTAAACCATTCCATTGCCTCTATACCACACAGTTCTCTATGAAGCCATTTCCAGAAGAATCAAACTATGTCCATACTATCTTTCTGCAGCAGAGAAGTTATTCCTGAAACAGCCAGTACATTTTGTCTTATTTTTTATCTAGCATTCCTGTATATTTGCTCTAGGGTTAAAAAGTATTTCCTTAATCCATGTTTAGAAGTATTTGATATTTATAGGTAGATTTCATGTCCCCTGATAGATTTTACTCACTCCAGCTCATAAAATTTGAGAGATTTTAATCCCTTCCATTAGTCTATCTATTCATTCACTTAATCTCTCATATTGCTATCTGGGTGAGCTCCTGTTTTTTATTTATCTGTCTTTCTAGAACTGGAATGTCTGTAACTGAGTTATTCAAACAGGTGTGAGCATAGCAAACAAAGAAGAGAGAAATCATGTTTACTTAACTTGACAAAAGCTTCACAAACAGTAAAGCTCACCCATATTAATTATTCTTCATTTTAACATTATGATACATTACACAGCATATTTTGATGAAACACCAAATTTTATCTTTTATACATACTTTCCATATTTTTCTGTTTACTTAACAGTTTGGTGTTATTTTTAATCATCTAAAGCATACATGTGAAACTGTCACATGCCTATGTCTTAAAATAGTTATAGCTTCAAAAACTCATAAATATTTGACATCCCTTTTATTAACATCACTAATGTTGCCTCACTGTTCATGAATCCTTAGTTTTAAAGTCACAAATACATAGATATAGAAACTATCACAAAAATAATTAATTGTAACAGTGGTGAGAAAGTTATAAAAGGAACAGAAATAATTCTGAACAAATTAATTAAAAAATAAGAATGTCTTCCAAGTGAAAATTTACTTTTCTCTCTATAAGTCACCTTGTAAAAAGCACATTGAATAAAAATATGCCCAAAGTTTGTTTATAATGGTATTGAGGATTTGACTTGCATTTTTTGTGGAACTACATTTATGCAAATTTTTAAAAGATTAGTACCTAGGTCATGACAAAGGAGAAGTGGCATTTAGGCTTAACATCAGAGCATGTTCCAGGCTTCTCTGTGTTATGTTGATAACAAAGATAATTCTCTGCCAGTTGAGATCTGATCTATTTCATAAATGTCATTTACAATTAAGGTCTGATCAGTTCATTTCTCACATTTTTTTTTAAATTGATACTTAAGGATACTTGTAATCTGAACAATGTATAAAGTCAAATTAAGTTTTCATTTGAAAAGAAAAAAGTTAATCTTTGTAAATAAATCTTTGATTATTAACCAAGACAGAAAAAATAAACACAAGAGAAAATAAAACAAAACTGTGCTTTATATGGATTACATTTATGTCTAAAAACCAGACAGCAACCAAATTAAAAGGCCCAGGAAAAATCAAACATATTCACAAGAAGAAAACACTTTCCATTCATGACTTGGTAAAGGTAGAGGATAGAAGTTGGGTTTGGTGGGGAGTTAACAAATATAAAGAGAAGCCATCTCTAGTTTGTTTTATCTATCCAGCTCCAACATTTAGAAGGATATTCAAGGATAGTTTGAAGTTCATATGGGGAAATTCTAATACATGTAAGCTCACCGCGATTTCGGCACCAAATGTAAACTCATGGGTGAGTGGCCAAACCATAGTCAGACAAAAGTAGCCCAACCAAACTTCATTGGAGCATGCGCTCCCAGGCGAGATTCCCAGCCCTCGAGGTAAAAGTGGGGGTAGAAAATTGAAGAAAATCATGCGTGGCTCTGGCTGCCCAGGGTTTTTATAGGGCCAGAATGGGCTAGAGGTCCTGCCCAGGAATTGGTGGACCAGGTGGAAGTAAGGATCAGCAGGTTTTATTTATTTGCATCTGAGTGGTTGCTTAGGTGTGCTTGCAGTAAATTGCCAGGTGTCCTTGCTTCCTCCCCATGCAGCCACTTAAATCCAACCTAACAATACAATTTTCAGTTTTCATTGCAAATTCCCATATCACACTGTCATTGATAGGGAATCCCAGAAAACTATAAAATACGACCATGTTGCCATCAACTAAAACTGAGAGAAAACCTAATACTAGAATCTAAGAATAAAAGACACGTATCATGAAATGAGTAAAACAAAGCAACTTTCCCTCATGAAATCCTAAAACTCTATGTGTTCCATGTGGCTAGGTGAAAAAAAAGATATTCCATACTGCCTCTTGTGGGTATGTCCTGCATGAAACAAACATTCCCAAAACCTCTGCGGGATAAGTAGACTTTTTCTGAAAAAAAAAAAAAAAAAAAAAAAAAAAGAAAAAAAAGAAGACTGAAGAAAACCATTCATGATTCTGGAGATGGTAGGGTTCCTGTTTCACATATCCACAATTTTCCTAGCAGTAAATAAACTTTCCCTAAATGTTCTGAGAAGATTCGTAACCCGTGGGAATTTCCCATTTTTTCCCCCCAGTAGCAAGTCATGTACCCTATCACAATAATTTCACATTGTTTAAAGCCTGGCACCATGTACAATTCTATGGAGATCAGTGAATATCAATAAACTTCCCTAAAGGAAAGCAATGGAGATTTACCTAGATGCAATAGCTAAAATCCTGCTTCACAGTTCAAACATTCAGGAGGTTTTTGCATTCTTCAGAGTGAGATTGCTGTTTAACTGCTGTTTATAGTGCAATATCACTGTCCACCCTGTGGTTTCCTTAGATATTACCATAATTATCAGCAGTTAAGAAATGCACATTCACAGTATATGGAAAGACTCAATACTTCAGAGATTTTACCTACTCTCAGGAAGTTGTATACTACAAACTCAAATGGCAATAATGATAATGTCTAATAATGATCTATATTTTTCTCTTCATTTTTTTTTCCTCCCTTGAAAGCACATAGATACTTAACTGCATCTACTTTTCTATTCCCTGTTGCCTATATGATACTCTAACCTGGCTAAGATTAAAAGAATATTTATTCTGTGCTCTGTATGACTCCAAGTTATAATGTGACATTTCTCTTTAAAAAGAAAAAAAAAAGAAGTGTACCTCCCATATTCCCTATGCTCTAAGATGAGAGTTATGTTCATACACAAAAATAGTACAATATGGCTATTTCCAAGATTGTTTAAAGCATACATATTTTCACATCCCCTGATTTTTTAAATCCTAAATAATTTTTAAAGTCCTAAATAATTTTTTTCTGATATGAATCATTTATTTATTTTTGTCCTTGCTAATTCTTGTCATTTCTATCTCCTCTTTTTTCTAACCTTCTCTATAATTATTCCTCTCATTCCCTCTTTTCTTGTTCCTATGCTCTCCCTTCTAACCTCTCCCTTCCCTTTCACTCCTTCCTTTCTTTTTTTCTACACCTCTTTTTTTTCTTCTTTCTCCTTTGTGTTTTTCTTCTTTGTTAATTTGCAAATGTACACACAACTTTATATGCCTTCATTAGGCTCTTCAGAGATACTGATCTTAGAAATCATATTTGCTCCTTTATCAAAGTGAAGGTGTGTGTGTGTGTGTGTGTGTGTGTGTGTGTGTGTGTGTGTATGGTGCCTACAAATTTTTCCTGATTAGAAACAAAATGTACTCACAATAAATTAAGGTTCATCAGTATTAGTTTTTTTTTTTTAAGTAACTGAATTATCTTACTGAGAGTTAAAAATCTAGTTCAATGGGGTGCATCTGTTTGAAAATAAATCTATGAATTTGCAAAATATTTAAAATTCAATTTAAATGCATCTTTGTTCTCCAAAGGACTTTGATTAGTTTAGAATCTCAGTAAATACAACAGATGTATTTTAGAAGCAGGAGATGAATACACATAAATTCAAAAAGCAAAGTCCTTTGAAATTCCATTGGTTTATTTTTTGTTTTCCACTTTTGTCAGCATTTTATCAGCACTGTGTAAAAATATATGAACACACACAGATGTTGAAACTGTGCATAACGTCCTAATATTTAAGGAACAGATGGCTGAGTAAATGTAATCATTTACATATATATATATCTTATCTGTAAATTCACATTAATCAGCAGCATAGATATTCCATTAGTAGCATTTTTTCATATTCAATTATCCTGTTCACTGATAACTTGAAGACCTCTCCCTCTGAGGAACATTAAAGTGATGCCAAAGGGTGCTAAAGTGAGACAAAGAGAAATATTTGGGGATTATAAAAATGGAACATTCTAAACGCAGGAAAGACTTTTTTCTCCAGATTTTCCTCCTCAATTTCTTCAACAAATTTTTGTTTCCCCTCCTCACCCTATTCAACTCAGAACAATGAAAACCTTAAATGAAGTGTCTCCTGTTTGCTTAGTACACATTAATAGAGTAATATGTAGCTATTAATATAATGTTATATTGCATTTAATTACATCCTTACCACCGATTTATTATGTAACAAAATACACATGTTAATAAAATGTAACTTGCCACTAATTCCTTAGAAATAATGAAAATACATTTTTTCTGAAGTCCTCAATCTCTCTCCTCTGCCATTTAGGAACAAGTGTTTCTGGTTTCCTTCCTATCCCATAATCCTGTGGTATCTTTAGCTTTTATTATGGTTTGCCTGCCCCAAGGGATATTTAGAAATATTTGACACTTCAAATGGACAGTATAACTTAGCACATTTCTCCTATGTCTTGCTCCTCTACAGTCATTGTTTAATTTTTATGTGAATTTTATTTGATGCACTCATTTTTCAACTACAGAAATATGTGCTGCTGAAACAAAAAGCTTATAGTTTTAAAAATTACATTATAATTATGATAAATGCTAGGGAATTAATACAATGAGGCTAAATGATAGAAACAATTGGAAGAATTTATGTGAATAAAATCCTAATGAATTTCCGGGATATCTTATTTATCTTCAACTCACAACATTAACTCAATACTTAAAACATAGACTATATTTCATATCTCTTCTTAACTAGAGAAGTACTAATATAAAATATCTACCATTATAGAGTAAGCAAAGATATTCTGAGTGAATAATATGGTTTGGCTGTTTCCACATTTAAATAGTCATTTGTTTAAATACAAAATGAAACACATCCATTTGCATTTTTATTAATGTTTGATCACAGAGTATTAGAATATATGTATTTTCATGTAGATATTAAACATGTATATATAGTTATTTTTCATTTTATTCTTTTTCTTGTTCAGAGTCTCTAGTTTTGAATATTTTGTGTCTATTACTGTGATCATATTTGTTCTTTTCTTCCTTTCATCATGTGACATTGTGCTTTTTGTCATATGTGTGACATGTGTATTTTCATGTGTCATATATATTAGTATACTTCATATACATATCTCATATGTATTCTCCTTTGGGCACCTTGTAATTTACCATTATTTATGATTTATTTGATTTATATTTATTTCTTTATATTTGATTTATTCTTTATTTCTTTTCTGGAGTCTGATGAGGGGAGAGGATGATAATAGCAAAAGCACATCTGGAGCACGTGGTCCTGTCATGAGCCCAGGAAGTAGAGGGAACCAGATCAGGGTCTTACAGTCAGTCCCCTTTGAGGGAATGACCCCAATGAAATAAGGATCTTCTGCCAGGACCCTCAGCACTTAAAGGGCCACAGCTCTTCCCAGTATCATCATACTGGGGACTAAGCCTTTACACATGGACCTTTGGGAATACTTACCCAAACCACAGCACTTCGTCATTTCCTCAGTATCTTTTCTGATTTTTAGCCAACTCAAATGTAATATTGGATTGATTTTTTTCTACATTTATATTCTGACTTTGACTTTCTTATTCTATTTCATATAAAGAATTTTTAATTATATATAACATTTAAATTGTTTTTCTACTATAGGTATTACATAAAATGCTTCTTTTTGATGCTTATTGTCATTCTCCATGAACTTTATGCACAGTTTTTTCTGTTAGGTTTATGTGCTTTATGCAAGAGATGATACTTAAATAAATTGAATTAGGTTAAAAATAGAATATTCAATGATCAGGTACTAAAAGCAAATGAAAATAGCATAAAGACTTACCTAGCAGTGTAGAATTAAGCCCCTAGAACTGTAAATGGATTAGATATATAGGGTTGAAAATAACATGATTTTTACCAGTTCCAAATACTTATCCAACAAATAACACAGTCAAGAAATTTTTAAAGAAGAAATACAGGAAGTAACAGGAAAGAGAAACATAGGCAATGTTCACGCAAAATAAGAGACATAAAGTCATTACTCTAAATCCAAGACATTTCAACTGGAAAAAAACATGTAAGTACAGAGAAGACCTATTAATAATATAATAAGGTATATAATAGAAAATTTATATATATAATAAACATATATTTAAGTGTTTATATATATATAAGCACATTTACTCATTAGCTATGTGGAGAAAGTTTTTAAACACAAAAGAGATTTAGAAATAATTTGCAAAAAAAGTAATATGGAAGTCAATATTTCATTATGAAGCACTATATCCAGATATGATTTACCAATACATTAGACACTGGTAATTTATGTATATGAAAAATATTGATTTATTATTTTCTTTTATTTTAACACACTTATGAGCTTTTGGTATCAATATTATGTTATTTTCCTAAAAATTGTGATCTTTCTTTGTTTTTTTTTTAATATAGCAGTGGAAAATAAATTGTGTTATTTCTTATGTTGAAAGTATTCACTGGTGAATCTAATTTAGGTAGAAGTTTCCATTATAAGAAATAGATTAAATTTCTTTAATAGACACTGGAGCTACTCAATTTTTTTAGTTCTTCTTTTGTCAGATAATAAAATTATTTTCTGCAGCAATTTGTCCATTTCCTTTCAGTTATGAAGTATCTTGGCATAGAGTTGTTTATAATGTCATCTTATTAATTTTTTTATTGGTGGACTACTCAGTGACATCTTTAGCATTCCTATCTTTGAGATATTACATTTCCTTTATTTTTAAAATATGCATTAATCTTTTAAAGAGTCAAATTTAGTTTATTTCCTCTATTATTTATGTATTTCATTTATTTCTTCTCCTATCTTCCTGTTAGTTTTTGCCTTCTCCCACTTTTCTTCCTTCTTTCTTGAATTTTTTTCTTTGTTTTGGAAGGCGTTTTATATTGGCTGTTTTCTTATTTTCTGACTTAGAAGTATTTAAGTTCACTAATTTTCCAGTCTTGCTATTTTCTAATATGTGCTTCAAAATCATAAATGTCCCTTGGAGTACTTTTTTAACTGCAATCTAAAAGTGGACCTTTCCATATCACCATTGGTAATTTGCTTAAAATATTGTTTACCTGGAATACTGATTTTCACCTGATATTACAGTTTTTCTTCTTTCATATTTAAATTTTTTGAAGTGTATTGTTTTAAATCTAGGTACTTGTATTTTTTTCTAGTTATCCTTTTGCTAATGATTTCTAACTTGAGTTTTTTGTAGTCCAATTATGGGCTGTAGATAATTGCAATATTTATTTGTCGAGATTTTCTTTAAAGCCCCAGGATTTACCAATTACAGTAATTGATGCATGGATTCTTGACAAATAAGTGACAAAGTGTACTACATGACACATTGGTCAAAAGTTTTATTTACAATGCTCAGAACTGTTTCTTTATTAATTATTTCTTTATAAATTATTAATTAATTAATAATTCATTAATAAATTACTGTCATATACTCTGTTATTAATTTTTTGTTTTCCTTGTTTTTTGTACTTGTTTTGTTCTTACTTTCATATAGAGAGGTAATAATAGATTCAGTATGATTTTGGATTTATCTATTCTTTTTCTCTATTAAGCTCTCTCTCTCTCTCTCTCACACACACACACATGCTTCAATTGAAATAAAATATACACATCCTAAAACTCACCATTTAAAAGTACCCAACTCTGTGATTCTTTATAGTCACCAGGCTCTGCAACAATCACCTCTAGTAATATTCAAACATTTTTATCAGGCCAAAAAGAGAGTCAGTAGAGTATTCTTTGTTCAAAATAACTGTGTAAAGAGTGGTTCCATATAATCATCCCCTAGCAAAACAAGCAAAACATATTTTTAAAATATTTTTTAAAAAGCATTTAAACTCCATAGAAATTGTCCCAATCCATTAGGAAAAGTGAGTCCTCTAAATTAGCTATTTTCTTTTTCAAATTCACTTTGTTATTCTTTATCTGTTGAATTTCCATATGTATTTCAAGAACAGCTTGTCAATTTCCACAAAGAAGTTAGCTGCAATTTTGATGGAGGTTTTGTTGATTCTTTACATCAATTTAGGGCATGTTTTCATCTTAACAATATTACATTTCCCAATTTCACATGGAACATCTTTCCATTTCTTTAATTCTTCTTTAAATTCTTTCACCAATATTTTATAGCATTCAGAAAATAAGTTTGAGAGTTTAGTAACTTTATTATGAATATTTTATTTTTAAGGTATTGTAAATGAAATTGTATAGTTTCATTTTACATTTTCTCATAGCTACAGTAGGTGATACAAGTGATGTTTTATGTTGTTCTTGTGTCTTCCAAAATTGCCTAAATTATTTTTTTAACTTCTAATATATTTTAAGACTTTCTTAGGATTTTATGTATACAATATTACATAACCTGAAAACAGAAATAGTTTTGTTTTTTCCTGTCCAAAATGGATGCTTTTCATTTCATCTTCTTGTTCATTAGTTGTCCTGGTTAAAATCTTTAGAACAGTGCTAAGCATAAGTGGGAAAACCATATATTCCTGTCTTGTTCCTGGTTGTAGAGACAAAACAATTAATTGCTTTGCTATTTAGTATGATGTTAGCTGTAGGTTCTTAGAGATGCCTTTATCAACTTGAGCATGTTCTGATTTTGCTGCATATTTTTACCAAGAAAGGGTGTTAGATTTTGTCAAATGCTTTTTCGGAATCTATTTGGGGGTAATTATGTGAGTTTTAAAATCATATGGGGTAGTATCTTAATTTTTTAATGTTGAAACTACGTTTCAGTGATAAATCCTATGTGGTCATATGTAATCATTTCAATGTCATTGCTTGGACTTGATTATTTTGTTGCATGATCTCCAATTATAAGTTATATTGGTTTACAATTCTCTTTTATTGTGAAGTCTTTGGTTATTAGTATCAAGATAATACTTGCTAGCCTCACAGAATTAAGTGATGAAGTATACCCTTCTTTTAAATTTTAAGAAATTATAAAGGATGAGTTTTAATTCTTCCCTAAAACTTTGGTGGAATTCAATTCACTAGTGAAGCCCTGAGCAAGGGAGTCCTGAGCTTTTCATTTTGGGAAAACTGTTCAATATTAACTCAATTCTAGTTCTTTATGTATTTCTAGTTCTACTCAGAATGATTTTGATTTCTTCCTCAGTTTGGTAGAGGAAGTTTGGTACTTTGTGGTTTTTTTAGGGTATGTTAGCCAGTTTTTAATTACTATAACAAATACCTATAATAAATTAACTTAAAAAGAGAAAACAATTGTTTTGACTCACAGTCTTGAAGGTTGTAATCCATGGTCAGTTGTCCACATTATTTTTGGGTCTGTGGTGAGGCAGTACATCACAGCAGGAGTGTGAGACACAGGAAGCTGTTCACCTCTTATTGGCCAGGAAGCAAAGAAACAGGAGAGAATGAAGGTCAAAATATTCCTTCAAGGTTACAGATCTCATGACATAACTTACTTCCACTAAGCTGAACCTAATAAAAGGTTCAACCACCTCCAGTAGTGCTGTAGGCTGACAACCAAGCCTTCAGCACATGGCTTTTGGTGCCATTCAAGATATACACTAGAGCCTAGAGTTTTGCCAATTTCATGCAATCTATCTAATATGTTTTATTTTGTAGTTTTTCATAGTATTTTTTTGTAATACCTTTTTACTTCAATAAGGATAGGTAATAATCTTCCCTTTTTGATAACTGATTTTCATAACTTTATCCTATGACTAAATTACTGTATGCATTTTAGGAAGTTTATGACACTTTAGTCTTTATTTCTAGCTTGTGCTGAGCCTTAATATCAGTTAGAAGTGAGAGTTTGGCTCTTCTCAGGTCATTTCTTGAACATATGCAAAATCCTATGGTTATGCAAGGCCTTCTAGATTCCCAATCTACATGGGAGATTTTCAAAACTGCTATGGAGACTTCATTATTCAGCTTTACCATACAAGCATTTTGATTAACCTATTGTGCCACTGTTACTCACCTCGGGAAGTCAAATGTTAAAACGTTTAATAATTGCCTCTGATCTCTGGAGAAATACTTTCAACACTGAGTGAATTTGAGTGAGGTTAAAGGTGCATTTTTCAGTGCTTCACCAGAGAGCATCAACAGTTGGGTCAAATAATGATTGTTCTTTGGAATGTGGCTTTGAAACATAGATTACAGTCTTCTGCTCCCTCCTGTACCAAGAATGCATGCTGTTATTTTTCCAGACTACTGCTGAGCTGAAGAATGGGAAATCTGGTAAGTAAAAAACACTAAAAAGTTCTTCAAAAATTAAACCATTTTAAGTATTAAATGCTAATCCGACAAGAGTTAAAGTACTCTATTCCTGTAAGGATTATAACCATTTGTCTTGACTAAGTGCTCCCTAGGTTGCTGCAAGCCTTTGGTTAAATTTCAAAGTTCTAAACAGTTGATTCTGATAACTTGCCATTCTTTCCATGATTTTCTTCAGAGACCAGCTGGGTGGTCTTTACTCTTCCATTTTCATTTTTCACATATATATCTAAAACTATGTTATTCAGTTTTCACATATATATCTAAAACTATGGTATTCATATGTATTTAGATTATGATATTTCATAGACTTTTATTTTTATAGAGTGTTCCTCTTTATCCCTAGTAATATTTTTCCTTAAAGTTTATATTATTTCATATTAGCATAGCTCTATGGGTTTCTTTGGCTTGTGGTTGATATTTGTATATTTTTCTGTCCTTATATTTCCTATTTTAAGTATGCCACTTATAAAAAATATAGTTATTTTTATAAAATGAATCTGATAGTCATATTCACTGCTAAAGTATTTAATCAATTTGCATTTATAACAATTGCTAAGATATTTGAATTTGAAATGCCATCTATTTTTATTTAGGCCTATATGTTCTTTGTTATTATTGTTTTTAATTTAAATCTTTTCATTCTTTTCAGTTAATAAAAACTTTTATTGTTTTTTACTTATTTGCTTATTAGTTACATTCTTGCACTATTTCAGCAGTTCTAGTAGACACTAGTATTTTTTACTTTATTTTTCATACAAGTTATTATATTTACTATTTTTTCCAATATTGTTAGAATTAGAGGACATTCAAAATATATTTACTCCATTTTATATTCTGTGGTACTGTTTGCATTGATCTTATTTCCATATATATTGAGAATATAAAAGATATTAAACTTATTGCTTTAGAGTACCAATATTCATCTGTAGTTTTACCACTTACCATGTAAATGGTTTTAATTCTTTACTGTAGTTCCTTGTTTTCTTTTGTCATCATTTTTCTTCTGATGAAAGAACTAAGCATACAATCATGCACTAGGAGGGAAAAAGGTGGAACTTTTAGAATTTAAAAAATTAGGAGGTAAAATATCTTTTTAAAAGCCTAAAATTTACTCAGGAGCTGTGTGTCTTCTGATTTCCAATTGTCTAATCTACAATTTGTGTCCATAAAGAAACTTCTGCCAAGGGCTTGAAGCAATCTTTTATCATCAACACAAGTAGGCAAAAACTAAAAGCTAAAAAGAGAAGTGGTTAAATTAATTGCATTCATCATTTCATGTTATGTCTAAGCAGAAACTAACATCCAGTCTTATTGCCTCACTAAGTCACAGCAAAACACAAACAGGAGAAGAAGTTAATGCTTGGTTACCCTTCATCAGAGCAGGTTATTTGGAAACCATTGCCTTCAGACTGGGCTAATTTATCATAATGCTAACGTCATACTAAAGGAGAAAAATCTATGACTTCTAATTCTATACCATTTCCCACTTCAAAAAATTAACTAATAAGAATTTCTAATGAATATAAATAACTGATTCCTGTTACATATCATGCATTTTATCCTGTGTTCTCTAGAAATTCTATTTTTAATGTGTGAGTTTAATGTGGTGATGGTAAATGCAGAGGGAAATGAGGTGGGGCAAGATTTGGAACAGCATGATCATTCATTTTCTTGTTGGCACCTATTTCACAAGTATCTAGGAACAAAGAGGCAGGTTTCTAGGCTCGTACGTGACTTAGCATGGAAAAATTTTTCCAACAAACTTCAAGCAATTTATATGTCTGGCTATCTCCTGTCTCCTATTTCTCTTTGGTTAAGTTGGAATCCATAGTGAACACAGTACTTTGCACTTTGGTTTGCAGTGTTCAGAATCTGTGTCATTGTTCAGGAAGCCACATTCCACACCTCCTGGCATGCTATTTAATCTGACCAGGAAAGTGGAGGAGGAAGAGAGGGAAGTAGTCAATACCATAAGAAATTATTTAAAAACAAACAAACAAAAAAGGAAAAACAACTATGGGTAAATGGCAGAAAGATCAGTAGAGGAGAGAGCAGATGGTAGGAGAGGGGAGGGGAATGAGAGGTACTAGGGACTGAATTAGAACAAGATATATTCCATGATTTCATAATTATGTCAAAATGGATTCTACTATCATGCATAAATAAAAAGAACCAACAAATAAAGAACAACTAAGAAGTATCAGATTGTTTTCTCAATTTTTTGAGGTAATTCATCCTCAATGTGAATTTAAGTTTCAAAGTTAACCCATAGTATAGATGGTGAATTTTGTTCAGTTTTACAAATATATAAATGATTTTCTTCAAGGTCTTACAGCTTAAAATTCTTTAGGTGTAATTCAGATGCAATACATCTATTTC
The DNA here is from genome assembly GCA_020662805.1 of Glaucomys volans. Classification (NCBI taxonomy): domain Eukaryota; kingdom Metazoa; phylum Chordata; class Mammalia; order Rodentia; family Sciuridae; genus Glaucomys; species Glaucomys volans. The sequence continues at coordinate 341,959 of JAJEJO010053056.1, read as the reverse complement.
TAGTCCCAGAATCATACTTTGTGGACCACATGCACTCATAGGTTCAGTATTAAAATATGATGATTTAATTAAATAAAATAATCTCCTTGATCAAACAGTATTATAATGCTATGCAGGCAGTCTGTCATTAAAGTGGAGCATTTAAACTGAGTGCTGCATTGTTTTATCCTACTTTGAAAGATTAACATTTTAACAAAATGTTGCCCTTGTAGAATTTGAATATGTAATAGATAAAAAATTGATTGAATTTAATTTGGTATCAGATGAAATTATAGTTAACATCACAAAGAAACCTATTTAATTATCTAGGAAAGTATGCACATAAATAGTTCTTGAGACAGTACTTTTTCTAACAAAGATTGCTATTTATTTAAGGAAGGGAACATAATAAACTTGGTGCTGAGCCAGATTTTCCTCTACATTTCACAGTCATAATCAGCTTCTCCAAGATTTTGTCCCAGAGATGAAGCACACACTTTACTCCGTAGATGAATTATGGTCCAATGGCTTCCGAATGCAACTTGTGTTGTATATGAGAGAGCAGATAATTAGAGGTCATTTCTCAGTGTTCCAAATGTCCTTTCCTTTTCTGCATCTTTAAATGGATTTAGACCACCTCTGAAAACCATGTATCACTTAAGTGAGACATCACCATGCAATACAAGGTTATGATTCCACTTCTACTATCAGGCCAAATAATTTTAGTCCTAAGAGCTAATCAAATTCAAGTCTGTTGTTTAAGTAACTATAGTATTGTGAATTGAAAGAAGATAACAGTTTAATAGTGGCTCTGGTTCATGCAAATAAGCCAGTGTTTGTAATAGTCATAATTTAATGAAGGTTCATTTGTAGAACTTTTGAGTGTATTCCAATGACCAGTCTTGCCAAAACAACATCAAAAGTCAAAGTACAATGATTATAGAGACATGGTATATAATTACAAAAGATGTCCCTTCCTGTCTACATTATTTCCAGTGATTTAATTGGTTCTATTTCTTGATCTTTTTGAAAACGTTAAAAGATTTATTTTGCCATTAAACAACTTACACAAAATATTTAGATTTATCTTTTATTTGTGTGTGCATGTGTGTACATTGAGAATCATCTAAGAATTGTAGAAGATAAAACATGTGGAAGATGAGAACCTTAACCTCAGTTGCTTTACCTTCTTTAGCTTTCACATTGGTGATGTCAATTCCAATGATTTTGTTAAAAATTATCCACTTAAATGGGATGGGATGTTTTAACATTAAGTCTATTTCTCAAAAAACTATCACTGGAATAATAAAGTTAGGCAATCTAAGAATTAAAATTATCTCTTAAGAAGTAAATTGGATTTTCTCTTGCTATTTCAAGAGAATCTATTATAAAAAGAGGCTACTCCTGTTTATGGTGAATTCTTGTATTTTTCTATGTTCTAAGTACCAGATGAGCACTACCAATTATAACCTGCTGTTCATCACTTGAAGTACTGAAACAGCTCTAAAACAGATCAAAGAGTAGCTATACAAAGTTTGACAGAAGTGAAACTTTATTTTCAAATGAAATAGATATATTCACTAAACATTTTTATGGTATGATACAGTGTATTACCGTCATTTTGGAAAATATTTTTGAAAGATTATTTTTTTCCTTTATTGGTGTTTTCTCCCAAATACTAACCATAAGAAAATCCCTGATTGTGATAGCCTAAATTGAAGAAAGAGAGCCTGTTATCTAAAGAGCAGGTAATTTTTTTTCAAAGAAAAATAATGTTCCTTCAAAATCAAATTGTGTGTGATTAAGTTTATGTTTCCTAAAGCCTCAAGTTTCAGGATTTTCTATTTATAAAATGGTAATAATAATAATGAGTTAATGTTTCAAATGTACAGTATTTAGAGTAAATATATGTATAAATATAGTGATCTATATTTAATAATTAATACATTTATTCAATTTTTATTACAATACACTATTAAACTTGTCATGTAATAGATAAGAAACATTCATAAGGAATAAAGTGGAGAAAAAAGTAGTAGAATAAAACAAATAAAAACAACAATTAACAAAACTTCAGAAAAGATGGAGTCAATTGAAAACTAAAATAAAAAAATAAATTTATGGATAATGAAAGATAATTCCATGGTTTCATATGTGAGTTATTTGAATAATATTGTACATATTGAAAAAGTACAAACAGAAGACAAAACATAAAGAAATTAAAATATAATTTATATTTGATAATATTATAAATTGTATTAAGATAAAATTTAGTAAATCTATCAGCAATTAGAATTATGGTACTGGGAGAAAAGGTCAAGTTGGGGATTAGATTTTGAAGGAATCAAATCAAGTTCAGAATTTGATCCTAGTTTTGATTATTCAGTGTTTTTCTTTCTTTCTTTCTGTTTTTTTAAACTGTAAACTAGAAGCATATCTTATGTTTCTACTGACAAACGTTTATTTGTTGAAGTCAAGTCTCAATTAACTATAGAAGTATTATTAAAGATGTCTTTAAATTATAATGAATTCTCAGTAAACTAGGAATAGAAACCTTGAAAAAGCATAGTAGAGAACTGGGATCCAGGATTTGAGTCCCAGAACATTCTGTAAATGTGTTTTTTCGCCTCTGTAAATGTGTTTATATATGGATATACATTTAAATATTGATAACTGCCAGTTGTCTAATGAGTTAAAGAACAAAACTAACCTATGGGTCTGGATTGCATTAGAAATGTTTTTTTGAAAGATATGATTGGGCATAACAGAGGTGGGACTGCAGCCATTAGAAATTGAGATTTTCCTTTTCATCCTTGTCCTCAGTAACTGAGTGCAAAGTTAAACTCTTTCAAATAATGTCTGCTCACAAAAAATTAAGAATTTTTTTTTCAAAAAAATCATTTACATCAACCAAGAGAAAAATAAAACATAGATATACATTTTCATTGCCATGTTTTTACTTTAAAGGTAAAAAAAGCAGGAATGTGCAATTTGTGCAACATCCTAAATTAACAATTTGAACTTCAGAGCAGTTGGTACCATATGTGCAAATAAATTACTCTTTTATTTATTCTTAGTATTCATTGACTTACTGCATGTTGGACACTGTTTCAGGTTCTGGACAAGTTGAGATGAGTAAGAAGAAGAGATCACTACTCTCATGAAATTTACCTTCCAGTAGGAGGAGATAGGAGATAAACAGAAATGTATCAAGGTATCTCAGTAGTAGTAAATTAAATAATAAAAACGGAATATGTTAACTGAGATAAAGCATGGATTGTCACGTCCAGTTGAATTTCAAGGAAAGCCTCAATGGAGTGATATTAAATATGATATTTTAATGACAAGAAGCAGCCAGACCAACCATGACCTGCGAACATATAGACCAGAAAGTGGGAGAAGGTAACATAAGTGCCTTGGAGAATGAGCATATGTAGAACTGGAAAACAGACCAGTGTGATCAGACTTTGTTGAAGACACTGGGCAATTTCAGGAAATGAAGTCAGTCCTAGTGAGTTTCATTTAACTTTGTTGGGCTTTGTGGATGACCACATGAAGTTTGGATTTAATTCTAAAGTTAATGAAAAGTCACTGAGCATTTAAGCAAAGTATCTCCAAAATATAATTATTTATGGAAAGATCACTCTGGATGAAGTATAATAAATGATTTAATTAAAAAATATGAACTAAAAGAGGTGAATTTTGAAGATGGGATATAGAATAAAATGTTACTATTTTAATACTGGAAAAGAGCTAATGGATGGATTTAATAAAATGATTATAGTAAAATGAATCTTTGATATGTTTTGTAAATAGTCACTGTAAACTTTTCAAATAGGCTGTATATGGAAGCATGGGAAATGGGAAAAACAAGGTAATTCTTGAGCAGGTCCTTGAAGATGGGTACTGAAATAAAGCATTACTTTCTGATGTTTTGTTTGCAATAATTGTTAGAAAACCAAGTGGATGCATGAAATACATGTTTGGAGTTTAAGGGGATGAAAGTACTGCACTTTTGAGACTTGTCAACATATAAATGCTATTAAAATACAGCGTGGTGGTTAAGATAAACTTGGAAAATAATTTTTGAAAGAAAAGAGAAAGAACTATTGTACCAAACTCTGAGATAAAGAGAAAATCCCTATGTTTGGAAATGAACATTTTTATTTCAAGTAAAATGAATCTTTTGGTTTTACGGTAGCACCATCAATTTTCTCCTTGACTTGGCTAATCACAAATTGACTCTATATGAAATAAAGACTCATTTTTAGACTAAGCTAGCATATCTACATTAAGAAAGAGTAGTTTAAAGTATAAAAATATTACTCTCTAGTGTGAATATTGCATATGTAAGTTAGATAAAGATTTATTTGCAAAATATAGATATGAGATATAAATTTAATATTGAAAAACTCAAAAGTACGTATTTATAAATGACCAAGAAATAAAAGTTTCTCTGTCATATAAGCATCTAGAGGAATGTAGTCCAGGGCTCTCATGGTAGCCTTGGTATGGATGTCTGCAGGAACTCCATTTACTATCCAGGGGTGTAACCAGGGTCTGAATCTCATTCTGATGTTCTAGAGAGTACCTGTGCTTGAGGCAACAAATGGAAAAAGGATTAAAATGAAAGGCATCCAAATATCACTCAGTGCCTCTTTAGGAAAGTTCCCAGAGCTGCTACCTATCACCTGTTTCCATATGTTAGCTGACCATGGTCACGAAGTTCCTCCACTCCGCAAACAGCAATGGAACTCTGATCGTTTTAAAAATGACCATATGTCCCACTGTAAATTTTTTCTTAAAAACAATGAGTGGGTACTGAAATAATTTGTGGTTTCTGCTAATTATAAACACTAATTCAATATTAGCATTTAAACGATAGTGTTTAAAAATTAAATAATTAAAAGGAAATAACTGACTAATAACTAACTCAATAAATAATCCCATTTCCACAAAAACCTATGGATCATATGATTATCTTAATTGATATCAGGAATTACTAACATCAGTTTTAATTTACTGTAATTCATGCACAGATACACATCTGTATCATTTTTGTACCTTAAATTTAATATGAAAATAAAGGAAAAAGGCAGACAGTTTCATTGAGAAAGGTGCTATGGTTAGGTATGGTTCAAGACTGTCTCCCAAGGATTCATGTGTTGTGAGTCCTCAGTGTGGTGTTATTGGAAGGTGCTGGACCTTTAAAAGGTGGAGCCCAGTGGGGAGGCCATTACTGGGCCCTCCTCCTCCACTGGGCTCTGACTTGCTCTCTGGCAATGTGTTCTCCCCATCTTGTGTGTGCTTCTGCAATTATGCCATTCATCAGTTTTCCCCACAAACTTCCAAAACAGAGCTGCATAAACATCTTTTTCTTAATAACAATCCAGCTCTGATTATTTTGTTACAGTAATGAAAAGCTGATTAATACAAACATAATATAAAATTAAAGGAAAATTTTATAAGGTTGAAACAGCAAAGTCAATGTGAAAATAAAGAGAAATCTGTAAAAAGGGTCACAATGAAGTAAAGTACTCAAGTGAATTGAGAAGTGTATATTTAAATGCAAATGCTGTTCCAGAGATAAAATATGCACTGTACTATGTTCAATGTCTAGAATTTATTGCATATTCAATAATGATAACTAATTCCTCTTTTCTGTCATACCAAGGACATACAAATCTTTGCTCATGTTACAAACTATATAGAGAATCATCTGGAGAATGACTTGAAAAAAGAATATTTGGGTAAAATTTTAAAATATGTTCAAGATAAAATATATTAATGTTTAATAGTTAATGTTATTTTTTTCTCTTAATGCTTTTATTTGTAAAGAAGAGTGCTACTCTCTGAGAATCTCTAACTCTAATCTCAATCTCTGAGTTTTACAAATTGTTCTTTAGATTTCTCTTTCAGTGAAATTTCTTTGTTGGATAAAGGTAGAAAATTTCTGCTTTCACTCAAAATAAACAAAATCAGGTTGAAATGCTTTCTTCTGGGAAAAAATGGGTAAGAAATGACAACTATTAAAACTTTCGCTTCAGTTGTTAATAATAAAAATTATATGAGCTTTCTAAACTGAAATAGAATAAAAGCTAAAGCAAGGAAAATTAACAAAGAATAACGGAAAATGTTTCAAGATTACTAAATGCCTAATCTTTAATTTTGCTAAAAGTATTACCAATACACCATTTCCTACTTTATTTATACAGTGATCTCAAATCTGATATTCACTGTAGAGATTTGTTAGTTCAATATATGATCCAGTTTGAAAATCACTAGTACTCTTTGTTCTAACAGAGCTCAGGGAGATTTCTTTTTATTCGCAGACAAATATGTAACTACATTCCCTTGAGTTTATTCTGACACCTCCCCCAAAAGACTTGTAAGTATGAATCCCAGTAGAGTCATACAAATGATTGATCATACTTTTAGGGAACCAGTATTAAATACACTAAAATAGGTTTACCATCTCATTTTCTCCTCACCAAAAACAAACATATGAGCAAAGACTTTTTGCAAACATTTTCACAAGCTTTCTGTATAAGATCTCAAAAGATAAACTATATTACTCCCTACTTGTAGATACATACAGATAACTAAGTGCTCCTCAGCCTCCAAGTAGTATGTGCTAAATTCAGGAAGTGTCTTGAAAGACTGGAGATGAGTCCTTCCTCTCCTTTCTCTAGCTTCCTCTTCCCACCCGTTTCTCCTTCTATATTTGGAATTTGGTTGCAAAAACATGGAGCTAAAGTAAACATTTTGCTAGATGGATGAGGGCCATTGTCCAAGAAGATTTCACTGGAAGTCTAGGAGTCAACTATACTTTATGACCTAATATTTAACTGATATTTATGTTAAATTGACTGTATTAAATAATTGAAATGATTATGTAGAATCAAATATTTAAAATAATTGAAATTTTTTAAAACAATTTTAAATTTTTTACTGTATCTGTCGACTCTCTCTGAAGGAAAATGAGAGAACTACTATATTGATACCTCTTTCCTCCTTTTAGTCCTACTCCCACAACTTGGTTTTGTCAGTTGAATAATCTTTTTAAATTTTCCAAGTATAATTACTTTCTCTTATGTAATTGTAACTTAAAACATTAGTTGGCCCTATTAACTTTCCATGGAATTATTTTTTAAGCCACAGTTCTCTCCATTCATCATTTTTAGGGATTTGTTGTCCTATGTGAAAGTTTTCTAGTAGTTTTCTCAATCAGTACTCATGAGTGTATAACCTATTGCTGTACGACTCAATAAAAACTTTTCAGACCAGTTTCTTCAAAATGTTGTTTTATTAGGAGAATATCTGAATGCAATGTGATTTTCTAATAGTATATAAATTTGTTTTTTGAGTAGATGACCATAGGTCTCACAGAATATATAACAAAGTTCATTTACATCAAATGCATCTGTAGTGAATTATGTACTCTGGATCTGTAGATTCAAGGATAATCCATTCCCCTGGGTCCCTGTGAAAGGATAAATTTACAGGAGCCATATTCCAACCCCAAATGGATATATACCATGAACAAGGAATAAAATAGTATATTTGATATGCCAGTGATATTTGAAGTTAGCTTTTCACGACAGCATAACCTATCTCTTCTTGACTGAGAATATGTAGAGGACAGTTTTTCACATTTTTCTTCAATTTTATTTTAATTATTTTTAATTATTTGGATTATTTTATCACTCAATTATCTTTCTCTTTTACTATTATGTAAAGTTTACAATTTCTAGAAAAATGTTCTACATATTTAAATTTCTTATACCTTCTCTATATTTTTCTACTATATTTTTGGATACTTCTTCTATGTCTCATTTCACTAATTGACTTTTTGTTAACAAAATATCCCCATTTTTAGATTTCTAATTGGTTCCTTTTCTTGGATATAATATTCTTTGGAATCATGTTTAAGATACAAATTATATTTTTTTCAAAGACTTTCAGTTTTGTTCTGCTTAATCAGATTCGTTTGGGGTTAAGTATCTGTTGTTGTACTTTGTTTGTTGTGTTCCCTCATGGAATTAGTGTTCATTCTGATTGTTTCCACATCTTGTTAAATGTGTAATTCTTGTTTATTAGAGTGTAGTACCTGTATTTAATTTTGTAGAGTGAATGGGAGGGTAGGATGTCGTGGATGTTATTAGCTCCCTGAAGCATTTCCTCATTCTTCAGAGCTAACACTGACTGGCCAACCTCTTCACATTACAGCTTTCCACTTAATAACTCCAGTGAATGCCAGAGGGTTCAATCCTATCTCCCTCAAGTCTGGGTTTATACATCCCTTGAAATATTCCTACTGCATCAACAGTATATTTCTGGTATTGATTCGAACTGTGATTTCTCTGGTTTTTCTTTCCTGAGCAATCTGTAACTGTGTACTTCTTTACTGACAGAAATTTCTGATACACTGATGATACTCTTTCTTGTTTGTCTCTGCTATTACAGCTATAGTTTAATCCATGTTGTTGCTTAAACTTTTCATGGGATTTGGGGTTATGTGCAATTGTTGGTTTGGGCTTTGGGAATTTTATTGTAGCCCTAGATTTGTTTTGGGGATGCAAAGTGCAATTTATGTGGAAATGTGACTACATTTTTCATTCTGGTATGATGATTTTTTAGCCTGCATATGTGCTTCAGTGTGTTACTACCAACTTAAGGTCATTTTTAAATTTACTTTGTTAATATGTTTTTCATGCACCCAATTGAATCAATGATAAAAATGCTCAACAAAATAATATCAAGAACCAAGTCTTCTACCTCAGTTTATTCCAAGTCAACACTGAGTCAGTCATTAATCAATGTTCTCTTGAGGGTCTCACCCAGAAGTTAATAAGTATAGCAAAACATTATGAGGTAGTCCAGAATTTTCCATCTATTTCTCAGAAATACAAATAAATTGTTGGTCAGTAGCCATGCTAAAATGAGTTTACTTTGATCTTCACATTTCATGTCTGGTATCCCTTCTATTACACTGCTTCTGACTTTTCTCTACATAGGAGCCAAAGTAGCCTTTCATACCTGATTCAAATACCTGACAATCAATGTCTTTCCTATGATCAGTCTTCCAGCCACCTTCTCCTATTTTTGTAAAATATTTTCTTCAGAAATTTTGCAAGAACTAATTTTCTTACCTGAAATGCTCTTCCCTTATATGGCAGAATTGCTGAATCCTCCACAGGATGCAGGGTCTGCTCAATTATGAAGCTAGGCTATCCTCACAGACACCGCTCCTAATTACTCCATCTCAAAGAACATGCACCTTATATCACTTTTTATCTTCTTATGTTTCTTTTTGTTTTTAATATTTTGCCACTACCTGACCTCACATATCATTTATCATAGATCATATAAAGATAGATATAGATGGATATATTTATATTAAGCAGTAATGTTTTTATTCTTTTCCCATGTCTACCAAAAGGACAGTATATTTTTATTTTGTTCATAAGCCTATCTCCTGCTCTTGTAAGAGTGCATAGCATTCAGTAATTATTTGCTGAATGGAAGTCTGAATGATGGAATTAAAGAATAAATCTGCCTCATCTGTTTGTTTACCAAAAGATAAATTTGATTAAATGGCATGATTCTTTTGAGCCTTATTGACTCTATGGGTCATTCAGTGCCTTTCTAAATGATTACAAATGATCTGTCTCAAATTTTTTCCTAATCAAAATATCCTTCATATTAGAATAGTGGGTCAGGGCCCAGGGGTGAGGATACGGAATGGGGAGAGAGAGGTCACAAGATGGAAAGTTATAGCTGCATCAGAAAAACAAGTCCAGAGATGCAACATACAGCATGAGAGGTCAATAATATTGTACTCTATGCTGGGGATTTGTTATGAGAGCAATTCTTGGGTACAACTACCTCCCTTGACCAGTAACTCTGAGATGAATTATGCTAACTAGAATATCTGTAATAATGACTTCACTGTTTACCTGAAAATATGTATTAGTCTCATACCTTAAATATATACATGAAAATTAGAGTGGCTTTCAAATCTCATAGCACTTACACTGTCAAATTTAAAAAGTTATAAAGTTTACCATATTATAATGTTTACCATAATTAAGACAGTGTGGTGCTTATCCAAAGATAGGTACAAGATTGATTAGCGAATCCAGAAAATCTTTCTTATAGATATGTGGATCTGATAGGGACCAAGCTCATCCTGTAGAACACTAAGACAAGAATGGCCCTGTTCAATAAATGAGTCCAGGTAAATTGGATACATTTATAGAAAAAAATAATTTTCACATACTTCAAAATATCACAAAAAAACTTCCAATGCATTTATATCCTCATACATATTTATCTTCAAGTAGGCCTTTGGTTTTTAAGCACACAAAAATTTAACCATATACAAGATTTTCAAATTGGCACATTATTAAACTTTGCTCCATTAAGTGACAGCATTTAAAGAGTGAAAAGGAAACATAAAAGGTGGGAAAATAGTTTTGAAAAAGAAGTTCAAAACAGAGTTGGAAGCAAATTCTCAAAACCATGTGAAAATTTGCTTAGTCACAGGAGGAATCAGAAAAATCAGATTAAAACCAGAATAACATTATCTTTCCCCCAAAAGAGCTAAACCTAGAGAATTTTTAAAAATTAAAAATGAAATATCCAATACAAGGAAGAATGCAGAGCTCCTAAAACACTGATACACTGTTCATGGGATATAAATTTTATATAAATACTTGGGAAATACACTACTAATGCTCTACAAAGGCATATCCTATATCCAATTTCACTATTTATGTAGACAGGAAAAATCATGCATAGAAATGATCTCAAAGCACTATACAAAATAACCCAACTTAATAAGAGCTCATCAATTTCTGATTAAAGGGATGGATAATTTTGGCATTTGGATGGATTGTCCTTACTTTGGTAAAATTAGCCTCCTCCCCCTGTCCACCAGAAACTGTCAGTGTTATATTCCACCAGTCATTTTAATAAGCAAAGTATTCCAGTATATTTTCAACTGACTTCTGGTAGGGAAGCAATCACCCTTCATGTTATAATTAGAATCTAGAATGTGCCCCAAAGGATTGTGTGTCCTTGGGCTTATTCCCCAATGAAAGAATATTCAAAGGTATGGCTTTTAGGAAGTGACTAAACCTTATGGATTCTGATTACAGCCATGTATTAATTCATTGATGAGGCCATAATTAAATGGACTGTTGGGAGGTGGTGGAACCTGTAGGAGGTGGGGCCTATGGGAGGAAGCATGTCACTAGAGGCATGCTCTGGAAAGGCATATCTTGTCTCTATCCCCTTCCTCACTCTCTCTTGCTTCCAAACACCATGAGGTGAGCTGCTTTGTTCCACCACAGGCTCCCTGCCATGATGTTCTGCTTCACCAAAAGCCCAAAGTAATGAGGCCAAGTGACAATGGGTTGAAATCTCTGATCCATGGATAAAAATAAATCTTTCCTCCTTTAAGTTGTTTTTCTCAGGTATTTTGTCTTAATGATGAGAAGCTGACTAACACCTTCTGATCTGCTTTAACTAAAGGTCAAGGTATGGATATACTGGAGAACAATAGACAGATACAGGATGTGTCACAAAAACATGGAGAGATCAAAATTCCTTTCAATGTGTCAGAATGAGACTTCGCTCTCAGGAATTTTGAGGGGTTTCAGGAAGAAAAACTTCAATGCATTAAAATTACTTTAATACTTAATGTATTACTTTCATTATTTTAAACATTTTCTTTCTTAGGTTATAATCCCTTAATTAAGGCATCTATTAATTAAAAAGTTTTTACTTAGACTTTCAGCAATGTATATGAAAATATTGAAAAACCTAAAATAAATAATCTCAGAATATTTCCCACTCTGGTAAAGAGAGGCATCAGCCTAGTAAACTGGTCATTCTTGATGTGATCAGAATTAAAGGGCTGTGTCTAAGGAAAGAACAAGAGACATCCAAGACGCTAGTGGGAAACATGGGAAAGGACAAATAAACAGATGGAGTCCTATCCTCACAACCACAGCTCTAAAATGAAGGAACTCTCATCTGAGTAGGAAATCAGAAAGAAAATACTTGTTGGGTTCATTAAGAGGATGGCCATAAATAGAAAGCACTTTACCAACTAGCTCTGAACAACAAAGAAGTCAACTTTGCTGTTAGTGAAGTCTAATGTGGAGTGTGTAAGTAAGGTTAGCAAAGTAATGGGTCTCCCAGGTAAGTCCCCAAATGAGGGGAAATTACCCAACCAGTCACCGCCACGGTGGACCTGGGAAGTCCTTCCTTGATGGGAGCCAGGAGGTATAATTCTCTTCAAGGAACAGCTAGCTTGAAAAAGGGAAGGGGTTGAACTACACATGTCTAATTATTCTCAAATTTATCAATGAGGAAATTTACTACATATTTTGGAGAAGAAAATTAAAGTGTAGAGAGATGGCCTCCCTTTAAAGGAAAAAAATATGTATATCAGGCATGGAAATCAAAGTTTAATGGTTAATTTGAATTGTCAATTTGATTGGATTAAGAGATGTTGATTATTAAGAGGCTTCTGCATGTGTCAATGGGGGCATGTCTAAGAATAAGTAGAATGTGGGAGAGTGAACTGGAGACCCTCCCTAAGCATGGACAGCACCACCCAATAGGATGGTGGCTTGAATGGAGTAAAAGTTGGAAGAACAACGAAGCAGAAGCAGATGTAAGCTTGACTCCTCTTGATCAGGTTCTTGATTGCTGCTTCCATTGTCTTAAGATATCGCACTCTTCTTCACTGTTCCCAAGTGGACTCTGCCAGTGATTCTCCAGGGAGTTTCCAGAAGACTTGGTCTCAAACTAGGGTAGCACCGTTGATTCCTCTTGTTCCAGGGCTTCCACCTCTTGGACTGCACAGTTAGTTACTAGTTCTTCCAGTTCTCCAACCTGCAGACTGTCATTGTGACTATCCAGCTTCTGGTCGGGTAAGCCAATCTAATAAATCCCTTTTTATAATCATACTTCCTGTTGATTCTGTTCCTCTAGAGAACCCTGACTAATACAGAAGGTTTCCCTATTCTTTCTTAGCTGTTTGTTTTTGTTTTTCTTTGACACATTGGGATAACAAAGAGGCCCATAGCAAAGAGCTTTGCTCCCCTGGTCCAAGTGATTGGCAGTTTATCTGAATAATACTGTATCTTTCTTTCACAGGTCCACTCTCCAAACACCAGCAAATATTCCTAGGGTATCTTCCTGAGAACATCGGTATTCAGTTTTGGCATTTTCCCCCAGGAAGGTTCTGAATTGAATCCAAATATTATGCTAATTAAGCAGACTTTTAAATCTTAATTTAAATCCTAAAACTATTCTCCCAATTCTCTTAATCTGTTAATTCTTTTTAGATGATGTTCTTGATGTCTGGTGGGAACTAAAAGTTTCTTCTCTGGCATTGTTCAGTCGCTGCAGGGTCCCAGAAGTTGCATTAACTCATTTCTAAGAGTCCTAGATACTACATTTATTTATTTTACAAATACTTATTACATCTTTCCTGTGTGACAGGAACTTTTCTAAATTCTTAGGATATATTAGTGAATAAAAACCTACCAAAATTCATACTATCATGAATTTTATATTTTAGAGAATGTGGCATAAAATTAAAAACAATAAACTAGTGCATTAAATAAATAAAGTAACATTTTAGGAAGTGATGTTTAAAATAGATTTAAATATATGTAGAGAGGGATGTGTGTGTGTGTGTGTGTGTGTGTGTATGTATGTGTGTGTCTGTGTTCAGGGTAAAGGGGATAGTAAGTTTGGAGCTAGTGGTTATACAAAACAGTTTAAAATATATCAGTCAGAGTATAAGCCTCACTGAAAAGGTATCATTTAAGCTTAACTGAGTTAGATATCCTGGGAAGGTGGGCATGTGGGCATCTGGAAGCATGAGAGGCAAAGTCAAAGAATAACTCATCATCCTTTTAAGTCACACACCTTAAGAGGGCTGAACTGATAAGCACTGTGTCTGGGTAGACCTGGAGTGATTTCAGTTGCTTTCCCCAGGGCCTCTCATCAGAATCAATATGGTTCCTTCAAAATTTCAGAAGTTATCATCATTCCAAGTGAAACACATCTAATAAATACAGTTTGTCTTTGTTTTTCTGAATTGTATAGTTCTATCCAGGATGGACTTTCACTTTAGCACGACATCTAATCTAGACAGAGTTTATCTCTTGCTGATACTTTCACTGTGTCTTCTCTAAGCTTGGGCGCATCCCCCCAAAGAACAAGTGATGTCAACATCTACACTGTATTTTGACCTTCTACATCTTTCTCTATCAAAAATACCTAGAGATTTTACCTCTTGATAAAAATATTATTTTATTATAAATACTCAAACCATATCCTTCAGAAGTGTCTATTTATGACTCCCATTTGATCAGTAATTTCAATCTACTCTAGGAAATTTTATTTTTCTCTGCTAAATTTCTTTGGGCCTCAGTCACCATTGCTCAATTTCATTTAAAATACTTATTTTTAATGGCCTTTTAAAGAGCAGTTAGACACAGTGCTTATCAGTTCAGCCCTACATTTAAGATTTCATTTTCCTCTTAGTTCTTTTTAATCTATCTCTAAGATCTCAACCTTTTTAAAAGAATATCTCTCTTCTACCAATTTAATAAGCCTGACTTGTTTTCTTTTGTTGATATTCCTGTACTATTTCTATTTTGATCATCAGACTGAAGTACTCTTCTAAAATCACTCGTTTCTTTTCAATTTCTTAGCAAAATCTAACTCCAAGATTCTAAATACTCTAGAGTAAGAACATAAATCATTTATTCATTTGCAATAATTTTTAAAGTTGTTTCTCTTCTTCAAGTCATAAAAGTAGTATATTATTTTAATATACAGGTTATTTAATTTTTAATCTAATATGCCTAAATTTTGAACCCCATAAGCTGATTCATAGAAAATAAACTCTGTCTAGAGTATATGTAATTGAAGAATAGACTTGATTGTACCCAAGTATTGAGTAATGACAACTAAGTTTCTCTGGCTATGCCATATGATTCTAAAGTTATCTAGCCCTTTCATAGTTCCTTCCTTGAACTTCAATATAGAATTGTACTTAAGTTATCCTATCTAAAGCTGCCAGGTATGTCTGAAACAAAATCATCCCTTCACCTTCCTCTACTCTTCCTATTTCAACCATAGTGTGAGTTCCCAGCTTAGGGAAGAGATGATATCAGTGGAACAAAAGCAGATTGAGAGGGAGGAAGGGGGAATGGAGTGAAATTAACTGAATTATGCTATGCACATAAATGAATATACCACAGTGAATTTCTCATGTATCTATAAAGAATTTATTTTTTAAAAAATTAAAATAATAGAGGGACGATCACTAAAGTAGAGGAAGGGAAATAGAGAGGGAGTAGGGGAGGGAAAGAGGAAAAACTGTATACTGAATTGGAGAAAATTACACTCCATGCACGTATGATTATGTCAAAATGAGCAAAATATTATGTGTAATATAATGCACTAACAAAAACATTTTTAAAACTTCACAACACACATATGAAAAAGTAGAGAATTACACCAGTTGTGTCAGTCTTCAACAGGTAACTGCATCTGTCACAAAACATTACTATAAAAAATAGGGAAGATAGAATTGATAAGAAATTGCATATCATATTTCCAATTCCTTTTAACTTTTAGAATTTATAAGTTTTGCAGCAAAAAATATTTATAAATTATAAATATGTACATGCACATGTATGCATTATAAGGCATATTATTTTATAATATAGAAAACAAATGTACAGCATATATACTTTACATGCTACATGATTATAACATGTATAATATTTAAACATGTATAATATTTAAAAATTATATGTGCATTTATTGAGGGCATGAGGGCATAGTACAAAACTCATTAAACATGAGGTACAAGTTATCTTTTTTTTTTTTTTGGCTTTTGTTTTTTAATGACACTCTGGAGAAGCAAGGGCAAAGGACACTAGTCATCCCCAGAACCACATATGAAGTACAGCATTAAAGAATGGGGATCCAGACCTTACTGGTACCAAAGATTGATTAGGAAAAGGTTCATGTAATTCTCATATGTTATGATTGTCCCTATCAACAACCTAAACACATTCATGAAAAATAAAACCAATTAGGAATTTGGTATGAGGGAGCTTCAGAGAATCTAAATTCCCATCTTCTTCCTAATTCTCATGATTGGAGAATGAAAGGAAGAGGAATTCCTAGAACTGGAATTCCTTGGGCTTAATAAAGCATTAGAGGAAGAGTAGTGTGCACTGCTGCATAAGATTTTCACCATGCTGTTTCCTTGTGCTTTCTGTCACACAACTCCTAATCATGCAGGTTTCTTTTCCATTTTCTAGCTTTGAATTTGGCTAATGACGATTTCGGAATAACTGACTCTACATTAGTCTCACATGATGGTTTTTTGAATTGGTCCTATAAGCACTGATTTTCTATGTCCATTTCAGTGGAAGAGTCAACATGAAACAAACAATACAAATTCAAGGTTGATAGAAACTCATTATGTGTCTTTTCTTTTAGCCAAGCTGGCTGTTATAGTGTACATATCACAGTTTATCACACTGGATTGTGCACTTACGCATATGATTTCCCTTTTTCCCTGTATATCAGTAATTTTTTGTCCTATATTTTATAGAAATATCTAGGCAAAATATCAAAGAAGAAGACTGTGATAAAGAGCATGATTAGGGTCTTAAACACATTTGGGTTTCATGAAAATTCTACCACTTAGAGTACAACTCTGATCTATTTAAATTCTTTGAATAAATGAGGTAGAAAATATATTGCTGTATTTGCATTAGATAATGTACAGTAGGTCTTTGGCATATAGCTGGTAAATGTTCAAAGAAATCGGCCATGATGATGAGGGTAACAATTGTGAAGGACGTCTTCATTGTCTCCAGGTGATCCACCCTGCCTTATTCTTTATCATGTTCTCTGCCCTGGGATATTGAAGCTTATATGGACTGAATCACCAATGCCCTTTTATGCCCCCTTGTGCCCTCTTGGCTTTTGCAATAGGATCAGAAAAAGATTGGAAGGAGAAGGAAAAGTGGCATCTTTCTAAATATTCCCTTGGCCTCCCTCTGGAGTGTCCTGAGAGTCAGAACAGCCCTTCTGTTGGTTACCTAAGGGGTTCCCTTACCCTTACCGTTGGTTGGTCTACAACTAAGTGTATAATTACTCTTTACAAAAGAGCTCCTTTGTTTAACTCTTTTAAAAATATTCAGTTCCAATGTTGACTGTTCCATGCTAGGACTTTGGTATTATTATCAATGATGATGATGATGATAATGATTGTTATTTTTGATGCCATAATGATTTCTCTAGGGGCAAAAAATCATATTTTATGTTGCATTTTCCTTAAAATCTATTGTTATTAAAATACCATGCAAATACAAAACAGTGGATAGCTGTTTTAATTTGATTGCTGTTAATATTACTTCAGCAAAGTGGTTTCATAAAAAGTCCTACACATTACTAAATGATAAAAAGCATGTGCCAAGTCAGAAGCATTAATGGGAAACAAACAGGAATATTATCATTTTAATACTGAGGCTTGTAATGTTTCCCCAGAATAGTGACTTATAAATAAATGTCTCCTACTTCAGTCACCTCTGGAATTTGGAAATCGTGGAAAAAAAAATTCCATTAGGCACAACAAATCCTCAACATAAAATTTAAATAGTTGATAAGCTTCTCATATTGCAATTGTTAGCTTAAGGTTCTCGAGAGATTTAGCTCTGAAATTAGATACAATCACTTTTCTACCAAAGAATATTACACTTCTTTAATGAAACTGTCAAAGACTACATCAAACAATAGGCATGTCAAAGAGACCAGTTCTTAAAGTTTGGCTTTCCAGCAAAAGTTTCTCAAACTCTAGTGTTGTTTTCAGTTTGGGGAGCAATTCCTTCTCAACAGTGAAAGGCCCTTCAGTATCTAAAGCATTGGATCAAGTTTATGGGGTCACAAAATTTATTGCCCTAACTGGGACACTTTTGAGAGGATTAGGAAGGGTTAATAATAACTGCATTGGGAAAAGGGTATAAATTGGGACTCTTAGAAGAAAACTATAATGTCTGATCACTCTATTAAGTTCGATAGGAACAGAAAAGATAGTTTTTTCTTAGACTTTCAGTTTCTGTCTTTGTGTCCTAAAGCAGTGCTAGCCCTTAGAACATCTCTCCTTGGGGTGCTTTCCACAATTTTTTAACAGATTTTTTTTCTTTTGTTTTAGGAATTTATGTGAGAATCAGTCCCTGGGTCTGCTTAAGAATATTCTTGGCACTTCTATTACTCTCTTCAGTAGTCATGAACTAAAAAGCAGAAAATTCTGTTGTAGTATATGTGTATAGCAGTATTTTTTCTTTGTGATTATAAATTTGATATGTTCCAAAATTGCATTCCAAATGAAAGCATCCTACAGATAGATTTGAATTTTTGGCAAAACTTTCATTGAGGTATTTCTTGCTTATTTCAAATCTGCTAGAAAATATCAAAATTAGTGACACGATGTAGGAAATGTTCTTTCAAACAAATATAGCTCACTATAAATTTTTAAGATTTGAAATTTATCTCTCAAGGAGACACAGATGACAAGAGTGTCATATGCAGAAGTGTCTTCCTGCAGCAGTGAGAACGGATTGAGACAACAGCTTTCAATATGAGGGTCTGTAATGCAAATAAATACAGCATCGTAGCATTGAAAACTCTATTGATGCTGCTGACGTGAAGTGAATTATATATAATAACCTTGTAAATGCTCATATTTCCATCAAGATATGAATATTTTTCATGTCATTTCATGGTCCTATTTTGAAGCAATAGATCATTATCTATGTACTGCTTTGCCATGATTAAAGTTTAAATGGATGAGCTATATTCCACTGAGCTTTGTGAAACCTTAAAAACTGAATATTGAATAACAGCTCTGAGCAGTTTGTAAATAAAAACATTCAAAAGTAAAGCTCTTTCACTGTGGCTTAAAGCAGCATTTTGATATATAATGAACAGGAGGTATAATCTACACATATAATGAGCGTCCATGCAGACAGCTTTATCAAACATATTCTTTCAAGCCTTCATGAATTTATAAAGGTGTCCTTTCAAAGTGTAGTTGAGAAAAATTTTTAATATTCTGCAAGTAAAATGTTGTTCTAGCTAAAGCCAACTTAGGACTTGCTAAGCAACACCACAACTGATGCTGCAAACTCTTGCATACACTGTCTTCAAAGAGAAACATTCAATACATGCCGCTCATCCAAACACTCTTATCATTGTATCCAAGTACATAAATGGAGGGGAGTCAAGTCATATGGTGAGGGAAAGTTGTCCAGAGCACACACCACTTATTGGAGCTGTGTCTCAAATTGATTTATAGTACAGAAGTAAACCAAGTAGAAAATCTAGGCTTTGTGTGTGTGTGTGTTTTCTTCTCACTCCTTCATTCCTCCATTAATCAATTCATTTATTCAATAGACATGCATTTTACCTCTGAGATACAGAAAGTAACAGTAAGCACTAACACTATAGAAGCTCGGAACCAAACAACAGAAATAACTCTATATTCTGCCTATAGTAAACAGAATAATGATCCCTGCAAAATGTCTGCTTCCTAATCCCAGTAACCTGAGTATTTCAATTTATACAGCAATTAAATTAATAATTTTGAGACAAAAAGATTACTCTAGATTATCTAGTCCCAATGTAATCATAAAGATCCTCAAAAGTGAAGGGGGGCATCAAAAAGAGAATTTTAAAAATATTACACTTCTAGTTCTGACAATCAAGGAAGAGAGACCATTAGCCAAGGAATGAGGTGGTCTCTAGAAGCTAAAATGGTAAAGAAATAGATTATCCTCCAGGAGGAGTTAGGGCCCCACTAGCCTGATTTCAGTGTGGTAAAACCCATTCTGAATTACCAGTTTTTAGAACTGTTATATTAATTTGGTAATAATTTACATTATTTAATAAATGTTTATGCTGTTTTAAGTCAAGAAGTTTGTTATAGCAGTAAATGAAATTATCATACAGCCTTAAAGGAAATGATGGAACAAAGAGCTAGTCTAAATACACAAAATAACAAAACAATGTAACTATCTCTTTGAGAGAGAAAAGCATGAGATATAATAATAAAATACTAAAATTGGCATTTATTAAGAATTTACTACATGCTAAGCACCTAAATCCAATGTTCACAAAAACCCTTAAGGTAAAAATATTCCCACTATTTCTGAACTTTAAAACTTTTAAAAATTTATTTTACTCAAAGTAATATTAATGATTAGAAAAGTCAGAACTTGAACCTATGGATCTAAAATAATAAGTTTTAAAGCCTAGCCAAATGAACACAGTGAGAATTAAGTTGAATAATATCTAAGAGAGGTCTTGACAAATGAATAGCATCTTACCAGGCAATGAATTTGCATACATATTCGTGCAGTGGAGGAATTATTCCTGAGAATGGGAGCAGTTAAAACAAGATTCTTATACAACAGCATAAGTATCTTAACTCAGATTTTACATATTTAATAATCCTAGCACCTACATATATTATGCTTTCTTTAATAGAAAGTCTCTTGTTACATGGGATTTTATCTTTTTTCACTTTTCTGGTACCTCCCACTGAGTAGCTTTTCCCCCAGAGATATCAGAGTTACAAGATGGTGAGAAAACACAAACCCACACAATCATAATAATATGACACTGATTTATTTATCTATGTGTGTTCATATACAATATAATGAAGCCATAACATTGTATATGGATACCACCAAATTTTATAAACAAATGAACTAATGAAGATAAAATATTTTATAAAGTTCCTTAATTAGAAATCTTGCATAATACTTCCATGATGAATGAATTCCTTCTCATTCAAGTGATTAGAATCATGCAGTGAAGAATTTATTTTAAATGTCAAAATGAGAAATGTTTGTACCTCTATTAAAACAATGTTAGCAGTAAAGATTTTAAATGGAAGAATTACAATGCCATAGTTTATACTTAGGAAAATGAGAAAACTTAATCGAAATTCTGCTTTGAAATTTTGTTGAAACATATAGTCTATTATATTGGCTAGTGTCCACAGGAATGGGAATAATGGAGAATGAAGTAGTTTTATAATAGAATCAACCAATTTTCTGAGTGATTAGAATATAGAAACTAGTGGGAACAAATGAAAAGATAACTCTAAATTTTTGAGGGCCTCTCTTTTCTTGAGCTGGAACATTCATCTTCTGCTTTTGAACATCAAAGCTCCTGGTTCTCAGCCTTCAGACTGCAGATGAACTGCTGGCTTTCCTGGGTCTCTAGTTTGTAAAATGGCACATTGTGGGAACTTCTCAGCTTTTGTAATTGCATTGGCCAATTTCAAAAATAAATCCGCTCTTATTATAGCAGAAGATGAATGTTCCAGCTCAAGAAAAGAGGGAGAATTTGCTCTTTCTTAACCTTTGTGTTCTATTCAGGTGGTGAAGATTAGGTGAAGCTCACACCTATTGATAGGGGCAGATTTTTATTCAGCCTACTGATTCAAGTGCTAAGGTCTTCCAGAAGCATCTTCACACTTAGAAATAATATTTTCCTGGCTATGTAGGCATACTTTAACACAGAGTAGTCACGCTAACAAATGAAATCAACTATCATGAGAACCTTGAGTATGTAGTACATAGCATAGAAATATTAGTTGCTCTGCATCTTCTTTTGCTCCTCTCATTCTTGTCTTTATTATTATTATTATTATTATTAATTGTTATTGTAACTGAGCATATTATTAATGAGACTATTTTTGATGGAAATATTGCTAATGAGAACAGGCATGCCACAGGAGACTTCAGTTGCCCAGGGACCCCAGTGGAATGCTCAGCCTTGACTGATCCCTTGTATTTTAAGACTATATCAACGCTACATCTATGACTTTCTATATATCTGTTTATCTCAATCAGTACTAAAAACCCAGACTTTCCAATTCATGTACTGTCACTTGGAATATTATTCCCATGTCTTGCTTTATTCTTCACAATGAAACCTAATTTCCCTTTATATCTTGCCAAAAAATATCTCCTAATTGTACTTTTTGAAACTCAATTTATCATCCTCAAACACTTGAAAATCCTTCAAACCTTTCATTTCACTCCATTTCCTCTTCATCTGCTTGTAACCTTGAACCTATTGAACTGATTATGTGAACCAATGCATTATGTTCATGCACACACACATACACACACACACACACACACACACACGCAAGCACATACACACATAGCCTGTCCAAAGTGTATAGGGCAGGCACAAGCTAAAAATTTGAACAGCAATTCCAAGTGACAATCCTGAGGGATTCCTTCTTCTCTAGGAAACCTCAATTTTGCCTTGAAGGCCTTTCATTGATTTTAGGAGGTCTACCCACATCACTAAGGTAATCTTTACTTAGAGCACATCAATTGTAAATGTTAATGACATCTTCACATTTAAACTAGCACTTGACCAAAAAATACCAGGTACTATAGCTGTAATCTAGCCAAGGTGACACATGAAATTAGCTATAACACATCATTAAATTCTTTCTACCATTTTTTTTTTCATCTGGAAAGGGTTCAACACTACTTTATTGTATTTCCAACTATATTTCCCTAAGTAAGGTTAATGCCACCAATCACCAAGGTATTGCAGAGCTTTCTTATTGTAAACCGCCAACACATACTCTCTCACCTCCACTCTCAGCTGATAAAGATGCAACAAACTTCATTAAGATAAGTGAACAATCATAAATGATGCCCTCAGTACCAGATCTATGAAGTAGTTAGTATTTGCAGCTATGTTCTCTGTCTTCTAGCACCATGGATAGGCAAATATTCCCTGCCGTAGCAGAAGTCCATTCCTCCATTTGTAATCTGTAGTATTAACTCTTGTTCTGGAAACTGAACCAGTTCTCTCATGAATCATTTACATCAAATGTGTATTTCCTTCCCTAAGAACAAATGAAAACAAAACAAGACTAAGAACAAATGCAAACAAAATTCTTCCCTAGGATAATAGAACACATGTATGCTTCTGCAGTGTTAGATATTTCTGAGAAAATTTTACTGAAACTTGGGACCTGAGTTAAAGCCTAGATGGTATAAATGTTGGAGAGATTTACCTTCCTCAAGGTAAGTGTTCAAATTTCAGGGAATATAAAGCCCTGAGCTGTAAAGTAAGGGGCATACAACTGATTTTCCCCCTAGAGACATGAATTTACTTTCCAAAAGAGGGGCACCCCCAGACTCTTCCCCTTTTGTCTCCAAGGAGAATTTGTTGACATTAGAAGTTGTATCTTCTTCTCTCAGAAAGGAAGAGAGAGCATGTGTTTATAAGCACTGAGATTTGAATTTTTGGAATGGCTCACATACGGTAAGATTTTGGATGAACTCTGTGTCTCATTGCATCATCCCCAAAAAGAAAAATTGGAAAACTTTATATCACTGTTGAATAGCATAGTATATATTACACCAAAATATAAGAAAAAGTTATTTTCATCATTTTATATTTTCCTTGGTTTGGGGGTTTTGCTCATGCTCACATTCCTGTCTGATTTAATGTACAAATATCGATGTCCAGTTAATTGCTTCAACTCAACATTTTAAAATTCCTTACTGCATGATTACTCAGTAGGTGACTTATAAATGAAAAAAACAGTTCAATAATTTTACAGTTCAAAAAATATAACAATTTTGGCACACAGATTTTTAAAAGGAAAGAAAATTGGTATATGAATCATGATAAACTGACAATTTCCAAAGGCTACAGGTAGGAAGGATTGTATGAGTGACAGAAAGAAGACCAATCTCTCTCTGACATAGTTTTATCTTCCATTCAATGAGAATAATATTGATTATCATTTAGAGCTATTGAGAGCATTGAGGTAGAACTGAATCCAGAGTATCAAGTGAACAATGGTCTAGCATACATTCGAAGAGAAAATCTATCAACTAATGATTATTATGGTTATAAGTTATTATTCATCTAGAGCTTGTCCTATGCTGAAAAGTAACAGTATTTACCAAGACTTTCTTAACAAATTCAGGTATTTTGAGAATTAGAATGACGATATGAGAAATGTTTTTGGCATTAAGTTGTAGACCAAAGTGAATATCTAAACATAAAAAGGATGCAATGTGACCTATTATAAACTAAGATAAACTTAAGTAAGAAACTTGGATTCAAATGTGGCTCTATAACTAACAATCTATCTGCTCTTAGATCACTTTGGATATTAATTTGGATATCAGATTCAATTTTGATAAAATAGGAATAAATAAAAATCCCTTACAAAGTTAGTGTAAGTGCTCATATTCTGCTATTTTATCTTCCACAGAGCATCTAACATTTTCTGCTCATGTTTTCAATTATGTCACTCACTCATTTTAATTATTTTTAAGCATATCACAAATAGAATGTAAATCCTATCAGAAAATGTACTTTGTCCATCGTGTTTACATCTATTTCTGGGCACATTATATTTGTAAAATGGATGGATGCTATGCTATTTGTTGACACAGTGTATCCATAAAACTAAAAATGTGTGTACTTTCTTTCATAGCACTTTAAGCAAGTTTAAATGTTCTGAATATAGAAGCAAGAGTATTAGTAATAGATAGTAATAGATGATTGTACTACACAGACCTCCCAGGCTGTACAAATTAAAACATGCACCCTAGCAACTGTAAAGGACAGGTAAACCTAGCAACAGATAAACCAGGACATTGAGAAGAGGTGGATGGTAAAAGGTTTAATAGACATATTTTTAAAGGATGCTCAACTTAATGGCCTGAGTAGGTACTAGCAGAAAATATTTTTTTCAAGAAAAATTCAAAATGAAATGAGTCATTTCAAGAAACATAATTAACAGTTTAAAAGGCATCATGGTAACTAGTGATTATAAATAGTCACCAATGGAAAAAAGGTTGTGTGAGGCTTTGTTGTAAAGACTACTTATCACATGGGGTTTTTTTAGTCATGCTCATTCTCATTCAATAACAACACTATAATAAGCCTCAACTGCAAACATAGAAAGTATGAATCATAAGAAATCGGTTCTTACCCCTAGCATAGGTACGATCAATTATGAGTTCCTGGTAAGAAAGCAAAGATTTGAATTAAAGAGAACTAGATTTTTTTCTTTTAATGAACAGGTTTTGTTTCTTTTGTTTTTTGTTTTTTTTTTTACATTCTCCCAATCTTATAAAAAAGAATTATTAATCTTATAAAAAAGAATTAAGGTCAATTGAAAACTTTCAGAGATTAATCAGATTTACCAGATTGATTAATCTTGATATTTTGCCAAAGATCTATGCTGCTTATTTGTTGTCAAATTATTTTTTTATTGATTGATATATTTTCAACAAGCTCCCCTTCCTAGGGAAAGTGTGGAAGAGTCAATAGTATTTAAATCTTGGAGCCAGATGGTAAGATTTTAAATCGGACAAAATACTGGTACATGGTATATAGGTATTGGTATTGGGGTGTACGGTAGTACGGAATAAGAGGAAAAATCCAGTATTAGTTGAAGAAAGAGGTTAAACAACCCTTGCAACCTAAGGTCAAATTTATTTATTTATTTGTTTATTTATTTATCTATTTATTTATGAATAAAAAATCCCTGGTTTTATAGACTTGTGATCACCACCACCTCATCACCACCAACCATGTCATAATTGTTCTTAATTTACAAAATCCACAAATGATCTTTGAAAATGATTAAATATGTGTGCATAACATAATTCTCTTCTTCATTCCCCTGTCAATTTCTACTCTTCAGAGATAATTATTTTAAAATTTTAAGGTATGCTTGCCCAGAGTATTTTTTGGATCATAAACAAAAGTATTTTAAAATTTTTGCATAATGATGACAGACATAAATTGAATACTGTGTATCATGCATTGTCTAAATTGTTTTAAGTATGATCTCACTTAACAAACAAAACTCCATGACAACAGTGCTATGAATATTTCTTTTTTATATGTAGACAAATATAGACTTTAAGGATGTTAAATAGCCTTGTATGTGTATGTGCTCATACATACTAATATCAGTATATTTGTCCATAGGTTATTTTCTGGAGGAAAGATTAGAGGTAAATTGTTAGGTCAAATTCTGGTGCTTTTTCATATTTGATAGTTTTGAGATTTTTCATCTAAAGAGGCTGAAACATATTTCATTCTCATTACCATCTAATCACATATAAAGAAGTAGTCTATTTCACATCTTCAGCAACCCTCGATCTTATCTATCCATTTCTGCAGTTTCTAACTTAATGATTTTAAATATGGGATTTACTTATGTTTTTTATTTGAAATCATTTGCCCACTAAGATAATAGAAATATTAATCCCTAGCTCACATGCTCATTAGCGCTCTCTCACTCTCTAATATTTATTATTTACAAAATATAAATATATAGAGAGTAAATATTTGCCACTCCATTTTTTGTCTTACCTTTGGATTGATTTTGATTCAAATCCTCAGATTACCTCAAAACTGAATAAACTCCTAAAATTGTTGCCAAGTTTTCTTTTACTTCATTAGGAGTCTTTAGAAGAGATATCACTCAGACAGGCTTTGTATTTTTATTGTTGCTTGTTTTGCTTTGTTTGTGAGGCAGTAGGGAGACATAGACATATTCTTTGTGAACAATTAGAGGAAAAGTTTATTTTTGGCTCAGAGTTTCAGAGGTTCAATTTATAGTTTGCTGACTCCATTGTTCTGGACCTGAGGTGAAAGCAGAACATCAAGGTGGAAAGGCATGGCAGAGTAGGCAGCTTAGGACATGGCAATCAGGAAACAGCTCCACTCACTAGGGACAAAATATAGACTATAAAGGCACCTCCCTGCCACTGACCCACCTACTCCAGCCACACTTACCTGCCTACAGTTACCACCCAGTTAATCTGTATGAGTGTGTTAATCCATGGATCACATTATTTCTTTTATAACCCTATCATTTCACCTCTGAACATTCTTGCATTGTCTCTCACGTAGGCGTTTGGGGGACATCTCATATCTAAACCATAACATCCTTATTGTAAAACTTCTTACTTACCCTATCCTTTTAAACATAATATAAACTTTAAACAAGAACAGAATGAAATAATATAACCTTACTAGTTTAATCATTTTAACCACAGAAACAAAATATTCACTTGAAAACCTTGATTCGAATGATGAAATCATACTTAAAAATAAAATGATTATAGTATTTTCCATACTGTATGGAAGGACAGTACCTTAAAAGTCATATCAACAATATAAAATATGTATGCAAAGTATTCAGGCACCAAGTAAACACCTCCATAAATAAATCAAAAGTTTTAAAATTACCTGCATAATAAATAGAGTGTTTATAAATATATAGTCATTTTACAAGTAGAGAGATGCCTCTGATGTTTGACCATCTGGCAGTTTGGACAGGAGATGTCCTTGAGGCAGATGCACCTGTAAAATACTAAAATTTCTTTGTAAATGTTAGTTAAATAAGTGGGCTTAGAAATGTGAATATAATGTTTATGAATAATAAAACTCTTTCCTCTTCACCAGAAATCAAATCTCTGCCATGTAAAGTAACAGCTAAATGTATTTGAATCTTCCACTTGATTCAGTGGGGTTCCTTCTAACATCTTTGGTGGAAAGAACAGAATTCTTAGTTGACTGCCTGAATAGAGAATGATATTTGGAAATGGGAACAGCTGGGCACAATGGCACATGCCTGTAATCCAAACAGTTTGGGAGGCCGAGGTAGGAGGATTGCAAATTCAAAGTCAGCCTCAGCAATTAGCAAGGCCCTAAGCAACTCAGTGAGACTCTGTTTCTAAATAAAACATGAAAAAGGGCTAGGGATGGCTCAGTGGTTAAGCACCTCTGAGTTTAATCCCCAGTACCAAAAAAAAAAAAAAAAAAAAAAGAGAGAGAGAGAGTAAGAAAGAAATGGGAACAACTGTACTGACATTGACTCTTGGACTCAGAAAGTGATGGGGGAGGAGTTTAAAATTGACTAACATTTTTTTAGTCCGCTATTTTGCTGCTGTGACTAAATGATCTAACCAGCACAATTATAGAGGAAGAAGAGTTTATTTGAGGGCTCACAGTTTCAGAGGTCTTAGTCCATAGAAGGACTGCTTCATTCCTCAGAGCTCCAGTGAGGTAGAGCATCATGGAGGGAGAGTGTGGCAGAGGGAAGCAGCTCCCATCATCAGGAAGCAGAGAGAGAGAGACTCCTCTTGCCAGATGGAAATATATCTGGCATGGTTACGCCCCAATTCCCACCTCCTCCAGCCACACCCTACCACTCCAATTAATCCCATCAGGGATTATTTCACTGATTAGGTTAAGATTCTCGAAACCCTGAGGAATCTCCACACTGCTTTGCAGAGTGGCTGCACTAATTTGCAACCCCACCAGCAATGTATGAGAGTACCTTTTACCCCACATCCTCGCCAACACCTATTGTTGCTTGTATTCTTGATAATAGACATTCTAATTGGGGTGAGATGATATCTTAAGGTAGTTTTAATTTGCATTTCTCTTATTACTAGAGATGTTGAACATTTTTTCATATATCTGTTGATTGCCTGTAGATTCTCTTCTGTGAAGTGTCTGCTCATTTCCTTAGCCCATTTGTTGATTGGGTTATTTGTATTCTTGGTGTAGAGTTTTTCGAGTTCTTTATATATTCTGGAGATTAGTGCTGTATTTGACGTGTGCGTGGCAAAGATTTTCTCCCACTCTGAAGGCTCTCTCTTCACACTGCTGATTGTTTCCTTTGCTGAGAAAAAGCTTTTTAGTTTGAATCTATCCCAGTTATTGAATCCTGCTTTTATTTCTTGTGCTTTGGGAGTCATGTTAAGGAAGTCTGGTCCTAGGCTAATATGATGAAGATTTGGACCTACTTGAAAACTTGGAATGGATCCACCATTTGACCCAGCTATCCCACTCCTTGGCCTATACCCAAAGGACTTAAAATCAGCATACTACAGTGATGCAGCCACATCAATGTTTGTAGCAGCCCAATTCACTATAGCATTAGTGTGGAACCAACCTAGATGCCCTTCAATAGATGAATGGATAAAGAAACTGTGGTATATATACACAATGGAATATTATTCAGTCATAAAGAATAATGAAATTATGACATTTGCAGGTATATGGATGGAGTTGGAAAGTATCATGTTAAGTGAGATTACCCAATCCCAAAAATCCAAAGAACCAAATGACTTCTCTTATAAGTGGTTGATGACACATAGCGGGGGTTGGGGGAGGTATGGGAAGAATGGAGAAGGGATGGATTGTATAGAGGAAACTGAGGGGTCAGGAGGGGGTGGGGAAGGAAAGATAATAGAATGAGACAAATATCTTTAGCCCATGTATATGTATGAATAGGCAAATTGTATGATTCTACTTTGTGTACAACCAGAAAATGATAGTTGTACTCCATTTGTGTACAATGGACTGAAATAATAATAATAATAATAATAATAATAATAATAAAAATGAAGGATATAAGTATATTTATTTCAAATAAAACCTAGTAATACATAAAAAAAGAAAAAAATAAAAATACACATCATCATGGAAAAAAAAAAAAGATTCTCAAAACCCAAGCATTTCTCCTCTGAAACTTCTTTCATTGTCTCACAGGATAGCTTTTGGGGGACACCTCACATCCAAACTGTAACAAACATCATTTTATAAAAGAGGAAATAGATACTTGAGCATAGAGTTCACAAAAGTGATAAAACAGTTATGTATAACACTATACAGCTATTATAATCTAATAGTCATAAGATTATCCTTAATCTTATACTGGCATTTGTTCTTCTACATTTATGTATTCTAAATTTAAAAACCAAAGTTTTCACATATCAAATCTATTGTTATTCCTACTACAACATAAATTCCAGGTAATTGATAAATACAGAAATTGAAAATACAACATTTGGAAAACATCAAAAGATAAAAATCAATTTATATAATATTGACATGGATTTATATTAATGTTGGAGTAAAATACAAGTTAATTGTAATATTATATTTTAAGTGAATTGAAACGTCATAGTTGTGGAATATGGAGGGTAGAAGGAATGCCAAGGAAAAAACATTCATTTTATTTTTTAAGGAAAATATATCATTAAATTCACTTGTATACCGTTCATTGCATTTAGGTTGAGAAAACTGAATAGAAAACCCTCCACAATGTCTTAGCTAAATTAACTAACTCTTTCAAAATTAATCTAGGTACAAACAATTTATAGACCAATATTTCTTAGCAGAAATCCTAAAGCTGCAAAATTTGTTGCAACACATTATTTCTTTTACTAACAGACAAGAAAACATTTGAAGCCCTGGGGATTTTGACTCAGATTTCTTATTTTGACTCAGTCTTCTCTCTCCTAAGGCTGAATTTGAGAAATATTACTTCTTTTAGGCGATTCACTTTAACTCTTTATTCCCATTGCTTTTTTTTTTTTTTCTTCTTTTTTTCCCTAATGCAAACACACATCTGCTGCAGACAGACAAGTCTTGCCTCTGGATGTCTCTATTGACAGTGTGCTGTCGTGAGAATAACTCTTAAAAAAATTAATGTATCTATTATGGATCTCCTTTTCCTGTGATTTAAAGCAGATGCAATTTAACATTTTCTTTAATTTTACTTTGGGTTTTGTTCTCCTCTTCTTTTTTCTTCTGCAGCTATGTTTATGTGTTTTGAATTTTCCTGCTGACTGGTGACTGCCTAACCCTATGAAAAGCACATAAAAGCACATAATTTCATTAACATTTAGTTCAGCAACTGACAAAGAGTAATATCAAATATCCATGGGTTGGATTAATAAGGAATTAAGGATTAATTCAGGAATTAACGCACCACTTGCATTGCCTTCTGTGGCAACAAAGGAGTGATAGGAAACACCACACTGAGACCTAAATGACAGAGGGCTCTGGAAGCTCATGGTCGACTTTGTTATTTGGTAGCTGACCCAGGAAAGCTCCAACCGGTACTTAGAAGGAGTGCCTGCTGCAAAAAAATGACACAGCTGGGCAGAACATGTGCTGAGACTAAATGGCAGCAGGGAATCCAGACACCTGCTGTCTGGTGAACTGAAATAGGCAACCGTAAACTAGAGAAACGGATTTACAAAGTAGGCACCAAAACCACACGTCTTCAAGAAATTCTGCACTGATGTAGGTATTAGACAGCGCCCAACCTGAGTAAAGATTGCATTCCAAAGATCTGTTTAGAGCACAGAACAAACAGATCTGTGGATAATAGAACACAGAAATTTTGTACAGAACAGGCTGTTTGATTCTCATAATACAGATATATACTAAAGCACTGCCCTTTACACAAGTCAAGGTCTCCCTCCAGCTGTGAGTTCATTCTGTCTCTCTCCTGGGGTATGTGAGAATGAGAGCTAAGGCAGTGGGAGAAAGGAGATTATCAGGAAACTAAGAGGATAATAACGAAGTGGGAACAAAACTGTGCCCTCTCCTTTTCCTGGTGAATAAGAACTGTCATTCCAAAGCCAATTCTGAACCAGGCCATAGAGCATTCAGTTATTTTTCAAGCCAAGTGAACATGAAAATCTGCTCTTACAAAGTAGATGGGAGTTTTATGAAGTGGGGCAGGTCCAGAAATACAGAGAAGGACAGAAAAGATATCACTCCAAGAATTTTCAACTGAAGACAGCAAGAACAAGAATAGAGTACGAAAAAAATGGCTATCAGAAGGAACTAGCTGATAGCAGGCCCTCAGCATACTGCTAAGGCACTAGGGATTCTTCATTGAACTGAAGCCCGTAGAAAGTTTATGCATTGAAATGACTAGGAAAGAAGAAAGTAAGAAGCAATCTACCCTCCTCCTGAGGGTATTCGGAAAAGCTGCTTCCTGACAGCTCTAAAAAGTAGCTTCATCTGCTTTTGAATGAAGAATAGGTGGGACTCTGAATCTCTGAATGTCAGTTGTCCTAAGAAGACAAACATGTGCTGTTTTTGTGGAGTATTCCAGGGATTCATATGTATCCTGATGTGTTCTAAGAACAAATACTACCCTACATTTTTGAATATTATTGTAGAGTTTTCAATAAAGAATTTTTTTCAAAGATAATTTTTGGGGATAAAATTGACCAGATGGGTTAGTACAGGTGTTGGAATAAAGGATGAACTCACTTTAACGTCCTGAGGATGCAGCTCTACACAATTGCTGGGTGTGGCAAAAATCTTTAAAGGGGCGGGGGATGTAGCTCTGTGGTAGAGCACCTGATCAGCATACGGGAGGCCCTGGGTTCCATGCCCAGCACTGCTCCTCTGCCTCCAAAATAGTCTGTAAGGACTCCAGCTCCAGAGAGAGGAGATTATCCCTGGAGAGCAGAAAACCAGATGTTTTAGATTTGGTAGCATCAGCTCAAAGCCACTGTGGCCTCCAAGTGAGGAGTCCGAGTACTGTCATGTATAGCAGGGTTTCCTTCAAACACCAACCTGAGTAAGGGGATTGGAGGTGACTTTTATGTGATAGTAATGTTTAGTGCTACCTTTCCCACTGATAGAATCCAGGTTTTTCATTCTTAATTTTGTTACTAGGAGGTTTCCAGAGGGCATTTAGGAACAAATCTCACTCTATCCACCAGTGGCATCAATCTCTGGGACCTACACAGAGTATCTGATTTTTGCGTCTGGCTTCACTGTCTATAGTTGTTTTCACTGCTACCATTGTTGGGCCACCATGGTGCAGAGTCAATCTTCCACGATGTCACTGTAGCTATACCAACTTGGTACTTTATGGGGAAAGTGTATTTCTCTGACAGTCCTGAGCTGTGTACTTGGCCAAAATCCTTCAGGCAGCCCCCTCGGTCAGAGGCTAAAACAACTCCAATCTCCTTTTCTTCTTAACCTCTGCCAACACATCTTTCACCATTACTGTTTTTGTTAACATGGTATTTTCTGTGCTGCTTTTCAAATAGTCTTTCCTAGGCCGTGAGCTCCCCTAGCCTTTGTCAAGATGCCAATTCCCTGCCCCAAAGCCAGGTGCTGAAAATGAGAAAAATAATCTCTCTATTGCTCTGCCAACCCCAGAGGCCATTCTGCAGCCAAAAAGTCTCACTTACTTCTGACCTACTTGACCAAGGTGTTTCAGCCTCTCTGTGTTCTTCCCATCTCCTGACTCAGACCTCACCAGAAAGCAGTTCTGCTTCCACAGTTATGGTCACATTCTAAATGAAAGGAGAATGCAGCAAATTAGAAGTTGAATGGTTAATTCCAGTATAAATTATGAAACATAAACCTAAAGAGAATCAAGTCTTTACATCTTATTTCTAGCAATTTTTCCTCAGGTAAATAAACCTGAAGACATGAAGTATCCACTCAATTCAGAGGAAGGGTGCTCAGTGACCAAATGTAGCATGATTGAATCATTGAATTAATGAATATTTATATTGATTGGAAACAGCATGCAATGACCTTAAATTTTTCATATACATTTTACAGTGCTCCATATTCTCCCTAAATGATTTTCACTCATGTTATCTTCTATATTTGTGTGCATTTTCTTTAGTAAGTGTAAAATTTAAACTCATAGAGTTTAATATTTCTGTTCTAGGAAAGGAAATTCTCTACATATCATAAGGTTTGTTTTCCTAATATAACTACACTTGTCTGTGTATAAGTAGCTTTTTTCTTCACATCAGATCATAATTACAAGAAGAATATGTTATGAAATTCATCACCTAGAAGTAATGATTTTTAGAAGTAAAATAGACAATAATGGATGCTAAGGCAGGCTTTAGGGTCCTTCTTGATGAATGCACATGAAAATGATCAATCAAGCCTATAATTCAGCTACTGTGATATAGATCATCTCTGCTATATGATGACAGCTCAAATACGGTCTGTATAATCCGGTTCTTTTGCCAGAATGTCAGCCAGATTTTTGTGCAGTGGTGAGAATATGCTGATCAGCACTTAGAGTTAAGAAGTTTCACATTGTTTTATTGATTTTAAGGTTGAAAATGTTAGCTAAAAGAGTGTTTCTGCATTTTGTGGAGTGGGGTGGTCTCTCCTACTTCCTAAGGTTATATGAGACTTCTGATGGTGTGGTGATTTATGAGACAGCTGGAAAATAGAGAAAAGGATTTTAGTCTCCAGTGGTAGTCACTGGAATTTTATTCCAAGCACGTATGATCATTTGAAGGGGACAGCTCTTGTTTCCCCATGCTAGGTGTTGACAAAGAGCAGCTGCGGGCAGTGTTCAACCTGCAGGAATCCACTACCACCCCATCAGATTTCCTGTCTCCCAGGGTGCAGGTCATGTGACTCACATCACTCAGAATCTGCCATCATTATCCCCTTCCTTGTTACCATATTTTTAAAAAATCTTCTTGGACAGGGCAAATCTACCTTCTTCAGGTTTATAATCAATCTCACTTAATCTGGCTAACTATTCTTAAAACAAATGCCTAGGTTGGAGAGTTGCTTTATGGTATTAAAATGGAACTTCTACAACACAAAGGAAACCAGTCTCAGTTGAAACAATTACAGATCATTTTGAAACAGGAGAAACAAACCCTATCCTACCAATTGACTGTAATAGTAAGAACAAGACAAATTAACATATTAATACATTTTCCTAGCATAGGGACAACTTTTACTTGCTCATTTATTCAATGCATATATATATTGAGAATTTTTAAAACCTGATATATTCAAGTAGCTATCATTGGGATAAAAGACAGGCAAAGATTATTCTTTACTGCACTGGAATTGATTCTCAATGTTTTCTACTTTAGAGAGAGAATATAAAGAGAATTTAAAATAAGGTAAAACATAAGATAGAAAATAGGAAACTTAAGACTTTTTCAATACTGTGAACTTCACTTAAGGAACCTTTTGCTGATTAGCCTGGCAGCCCCAGGCAACATAACTAGCTATTGGGACATTTTCTTTTCAAAAATACTTACTTTTTAGTTACATATAAAAGAGCTATCTCTATCTTTCTATCTATAAGTAAATACATTCCATAATTTTCTCCATCCAAAAGTCTTTCTTATAAAAAATAATTACAAATCAATACAAAGAAAAGTAATTGCTCACCATATAGCATATCGAAAGTCATATGCTAATCAGATTATAAAATTTTAAAAATAATATAAAGAAAACATAATGCTGAATACCTGATTTAGGATTAAAGGCCATGATTTTGAAAGTATTTGAGATGAACACTGTTTTCTCTTATGAAAGATCCACACTTTAGAAGAGTCAAATGGAGCATCTGTTTTCTGTTAATCTCTATAGGAAAAAAATAAAAGCTGTGAAATGTTCTAAACTCAAACAGTCATCAAACAGCTGTTTTGTGGCAAAAAAAAAAGTGAAAGGATTCTGGGCTAATTGTTTTCCTTTAGGGGACCTATGAAAGAGATCCTTTTGTCATTTGCACACTGGTAATGTGATGAGTGCACTTACCTTTTAATTGCTTGCCATTTTATTGAAGTCGTTACATGCTAAACAGCATAATGTCTCATTGGACCAAAAGTAGTGCAAAATTATGAAATGCATATAAGAAAACATATAAGGCATCCCTGTATTACTAAACAATCATAAATCTTGCAGTAACTTTAACCATAATTTGTTGATTATTTTTTGCAACATAGTCTTGGAGAAAAAAAGAAATCAGGTTATTGATTCACTTACATAACGTGCGCGCACACACACATTATACACACATACACATTTTTTTTAATTATCTGGAATACAAAGATAAAAATGTAAATAACAATCAATATGTGTAAAATGCAAATGAAAGTCAACTGTGCATTGCTACTTTAGCACATTATACACCACCTGAAAGTGAAAACATTTAACATTCCATCATACAAGAACACTTGCGAATTTTGTCATTCACTAAGAATAATTCTATGTAGAATGCCCTGAAGGTCTAATTCCACCATGTCCACTAGACATAGATGAAGTCTATAAAATTTGTCAGAAAGTGAACTACATTTTAACAATTAACTTCTATTCATAAAAAGACACAATACTCTTAGAATTAGTTATTCAAACTTTTGGTGACAGAATTAAAATGATAAGTTATTTGGAAGATTCACCCAAGTCCAAGAGATGCCTATTTTCTTACCCTATTCCCTTGGTAACATGAATATCATTATTCTTAACTGGGAAAACAAAACAATCTCTGAATTCTCTGTAGTATATTTTTAAAGATATGTGAGCCATAGGAACATTTTCAAGAAAGCAAGAGCCATGTTCAAGTTATCTGTCATTCTGTTCTCAGTGCCTAGCAAGCTATTTGCTTTTAGTGTAGATACTTATTCAATATTCATTCATTCAATGGGTAAAATGTGCTCCATCTCCTTTGAAAATTCTCAAAATTTTAAAAAATTATTTTGAAGTCTTGACAACCACTCGCCAAATTTTCTTATCTTTTTGGCAATGTGTGTATATTCATCACTTGCAAGTAAGTAGAATTAGAGTAATCATAACCTTAGGACTTTGATAAATTTTTAACATTGGCACTCACATCTCTGCCTTCCTCTCTTCCTTCCATGTATCCCTCCCTCTATTTATCCCTCTCTCCCTTCTTTCTTACCTTTCCTGTTTCTCAAAATAAAGCAGGATGTTCCATGAAACCACCGCCTTCTGCAGAGGCCAAGACCTTGCCAATCACATTTATCTACCATGTGTTCCTACCTATTCCTTGCTATTACTTCCCCCACCCACATATCACCTCCCTCAATTTCTGTGCATTATTTTCTTACTTTACTTTCCAGAATTAAAAAAAAAAAAACCCAACTCCATTGTAAGTATCTTCTTAAAATGAATGCAGATAAATAGATTCAAAGATTGAAATTTTATTGCAACTATATACAAAAATATGTGTGCAATGGGGATACATTGTCATTTTTTGAGCTTCTGAGGTTTATTCATTGGAAAACAGCCCTGTAGTTCATTAATCTACACATGCTGTGATATTAGCATCCCAACATATCTATCAAATGATTTATTATAGGGTATTTGGATTTTTTGATTGCTCATTTTTACTGGACTTTTTGTTTATTTGTTTTGTTGGTTTTATATTTCCTTTTGATTTTTCTTTTTTGCATCTTTATGAAGTTCTAGTACACACTTCCTAAGGTACAAAAAAAAAATGTCTTGGTCATATACCTAGGTTGGTACTTGTTGAGTCACAGGATACAAGAGTGCTTACCTTTGTGATAAACTAATGAATATAAAATGGTACCTCTTCCTTGTTAACTGGCATTTCCCTGACTACTGATTAAGTTGTCTTTTGGAAAATAAAAGTCCTTAATTTTAACTTTATTACATTTATTAATTTTACGTGATGATATTACTGTGTAATGCTTACGAAATATACTTTGATCATTGGGATAGGGAAGAATTTCTTTAACAAAAAAATTCACATTAATTGTGGATGATGGTGGCATTCTTCAGAATTATTGCTTTTCTTAGACCTTAGCTCTCCTAAATTTCATAATTGACAGCAAATTTCATAAAAGAAGTTGGGATTATGATTAGAATTTTGTTGATAATGTATATCAATTTAGACATACTAGAGATCCTTATGAAATTTAGCTTTCTAGCTCTCTGTTTATTTTAGCTGTTTGTAATTCATATAGCAATGTTTCATGTTTCTTTCCAGAAAGAGCTTATCCATCAGTTATTCTATTGTATAAGCCTGGAATATAACTGTAAATTGTTTCTTTTCTTCAGTCGTCTTCATGTTTGTTGTTGGTAAATGTTTGTCCTTTTACTGTTCATTTTCTTGATTGTTTCCTTTGCTATGAAGAAGGTTTTTAGTTTGATTCTGTCCCATTAATTGATGATTAATTTTATTTCTTGTGCTTTAGGAGTCTTATTGAAGAAATCTGTTTCTGAACAGATATGATGGAAAGTGGGGTCTACGTTTTCTTCTGGTAGATGTAGGGACTCTGGTCTAATGTCAAGGTCCTTGATCCACTTTGAGTGGAGTTTTGCACAGGGTGAGATATAGAAGTTCAATTTCAATCTACTACATATGGATTTCCAGTTTTCCAAGTACCATTTGTTGAATAGGCTATCTTTTCTCCAATGTATATTGATGGTACCTTTGTCTAGTATGAGGTAACTTTATTTATGTGGGTTTGTCTCTGTGTCTTCTATTCTGTACCATTGGTCTACATATCAGTTTTGGTGCCAATACCATGCCATTTAAGGTATTTACATTTACTATGGCTCTGAATAATTTAAGGTCTGGTATTATGATACCTCCTGCTTCACTTTTCTCCCTAAGGATTGTTGTGGCTATTCTGGGCCTCTTATTTTTTCAAATGAGTTTCATGACTCTTTTCTCTATGAGTATGAATTTCTATGAATATGTCATTGGAATCTTAATAGGAATTGCATTAAATCTGTTTAGTGCTTTTGGTAGTATGACAATTTTAACAATATTAATTCTACCTATCCAAGAACATGGGTGATCTTTCCATGTTCTTCTATGTTCTAAGATCTTCAATTTCTTTCCATTTTCTACTTTTTTTTTGGAGGGTGGGGGTTACTGGGAATTGAACTCAGAGGCACTCGACCACTGAGCTACATTCCCAGCACTATTTTATATTTTCATTTAGATGCAGAGTCTCACTGAGTTGCTTAGCATCTCCCTTATGCTGAAGCTTGCTTTGAATTCATGATCCTCCTGCCTTGGTCTCCCAAACCACTGGAATTTAGGCATGTGCCAGCGTGCCCAGCTCAATTTCTTTCTTTAGTATTCTGCAGTTTTGATTATAGAAGACTTTCGCCTATTTTGTTAGATTGATTCCCAAATATTTTATTTTCCTTGAGGTTATTGTGAAGGGATAGTTTTCTTAATTTCTCTTTCAGTGAACTCATCACAGATGTATAGGAACACAATTGATTTATTGTTGTTAATTTTATATCCTGCTTACTGAATTCATTTATGAATTCATTGCTTTATATTCATAATTTTATATCCTGCTTGCTGAATTCCTTTGCTGAATTCATTTATGAGTTTTAGAAGTTTTCTACTGGAGATTTTTGGATCTTCTAAATACAAAATCATGTCATCATCAAATAGAAATAGTTTGAGATCTTTTCCTATTTGTGTACCTTTAATTTCTTTCATCTAATTGATCTGGCTAGAGTTTCAAGGACTATGTTGAATGGAAATAGTGATAGAGGACATCCTTATCTTGTTCCAGTTTTTAGAGGAAATGCTTTAAATTTTTCTCCATTTGGAATGATGTTGGCTTGGGTGTAGCATATATAGCTTTTACAATGTTGAGTTATGTTCCTACCATCCCTAGACTTTTAGTGTTTTGAACATGAAGGTGTGCTATATTTTGTCAAATGCTTTTCTGTATCTACTGAGATAATCATGTGATTCTTGTCTTTATATATGTGATGAATTACATTCATTGTTTTCCCTATGTTGAACGAAACTTCTCTTCCTGTGGTGATCCCCACTTGATCATGATGCACTATTTTTGACTATGTTTTGTAATACAGTTTGCCAGCATTTTATTGAGAATTTTTGCATCTATGTTCATTATGGGTATTGGTCTAAAATTTTTTTCCTTGATGTGCCTTTGTCTGGTTTTGGTATCAGGGTGATATTACCCTCATAGAATGAGTTTGAAAGGGGTTCTTCCTTTTCTATTTGGTAGAATAATTTGAGGAGGATTGGTGTTAGTTCTTTTTTTGAAAGTCTGATAGAACTCAGATGAGAATATATCTTGTCCTGGGCTTTTCTTTATTGGTAGGCTTTTGATGGCATCTTCAATTTCATTGGTTGAAATTGATCTGTGTAAATTTTCTATGTCAATTTCTATGTCAGTTTGGGGAAGGGTCATATTTCTCTAGAAATTTGTTGATGTATTCAAGATTTTCTATTTTATTAGAGTACAAATTTTCAAAATAGGTTCTGATTATTTTCTGTATTTCAGTAGTGTCCATTGTTATATTTCCTTTTTCATTGTGAATTTTAGTAATTTGAGTTTTCTTTCTCTCTCTTTGTTATTTTGGCTAAGGGTTTATCAATTTCATTGATTTTTTTCAAAGAGCCAACATTTTTGCTGATTTTTTAAATTATTTATTTGGTTTTAAATCTATTGTTTTCAGCTCTGATTTTAATTACTTCCTGTGTTCTACTGCTTTTCGTGTTGATTTGTTCTTCCACTTCTAGGGCTTTGATGTAATATTAGGTTATTTCTTTGTTGAGTTTCCATTCTTTTAATGTATGAGCTCAATGCAATGAACTTTCCTCTTAGCACTGCCTTCATACGGTCCCAGAGATTTTGATATAATGTATTGTTATTCTTGTTTACATCTTAAGTATTTTTCATTTCATCCCTGATTTTGTCTGCTATCCATTCATCATTCAATAGTGTATCATTTAGTCTTCAGCTGTTAGAGTAGCTTCTATTTTGGATTATGATTGAGTTCCAATTTCATTCTGTTATGATCTGATAGGATGCAAGGTATTATCTCAATTTTTTTTTGTATTTGGTAAGGTTGCTTTGTGGCCTAGGATATGGTCTATTTTAGAGAAGGATCCATGTGCTGCTGAGAAGAAAGTGTATTCAATCATCAATGTATGAAATATTCTATATATGTCAGTTAGGTCTAAATTATTAATCTTGTTTTTTAGTCCTATATATTCGTTTTTAGTGTTTCTTTGGAGGCTCTATCCATTGGTGACAAAGGTGTGTTATTCACCCAGTATTATTGGGTTGTGGTGCATTTGATTCTTGAAATTGAGAAGGGTTTTTGGATGTATGTAGATTCTCCATAAATATGACACATAAATATTTATGATTGTTATGTCTGTTAATATATAACTCCCTTATGCAGTATGAAATTTCCTTCTGTAATAGAGCAAGCAATCATGAAATTCATTTGGAGGAATAAGAGACCTAGAATAGCTAAAGAAATCCTTAGCAGGAAGAGTGAAGCAGGTGGTATCACAATACCAGACCTTCAACTATACTACAAATAATAGTAACAAAAACAGCATGGTTTTGACACCAAAATAGGCAGGTAGACCAATGGTGCAGAATAGAGGACACAGAGACAAACCCACATAAATACAGTTATCTCATACTTGACAATGGAGCCAAAAACATACAATGGAGAAAAGATAGCCTCTTCAACAAATGGTGCTGGGAAAACTGGAAATCCATATGCATAAAAATGAAACTAAACCCCTATCTCTCACCCTGCACAAAATCAACTCAAAATGGATCAAGGACCTAGGAATTAGACCAGAGACCCTGCACCTAATAGAAGAAAAAGTAGGTCCAAACCTTCAACATAGGATCAGACTTCCTTAACATGACTCCCAAAGCACAAGAAATAAAAGCAGGAATCATATTTGGGATAGATTCAAACTAAAAAGGTGTTTCTCAGCAAAGGAAACATTAAGCAATGTGAAGAGAGAGCCTACAGAGTGGGAGAAAATCTTTGCCACGCATATGTCCGGTAGAGCACTAATCTCCAGAATATATAAAGAACTCAAAAAACTCTACACTAAGAATACAAATAACCCAGTAAATAAATGGGCTAAGGAAATGAGCAGACACTTCACAGAAGGTCTACAAGCAATCAAAAAATATATGAAAAAGTTCAACATCTCTAATAAGAGAAATGCAAATCAAAACTACCTTAAGATATCATCTCACCCCAATTGGAATGTCTATTATCAAGAATACAAGTAATAATAGGTGTTGGCAAAGATGGGGGTAAAAGGTACACTCATGCATTGCTGGTGGGGTTACAAATTGGTGCAGCCACTCTGGAAAGCAGTGTGGAGATTCCTCGGAAAACTTGGAATGGATTCACCATTTGACCCAGCTATCCTAGTCCTTGGCCTATACCCAAAGGACTTAAAATCAGCATACTACAGTGACACATCACATCAATGTTTATAGCAGCCCAATTCACTATAGCTAGATTGCTGAACCAACCTAGATGCCCTTCGATAGATGAATGAATAAAGAAACTGTGGTATGTATACACAATGGAATACTATTCAGCCATAATGAATAATAAAACTATGACATTTGCAGGTAAATGGATGGAATTGGAGAAGATCATGTTAAGTGAACTAAGCCAATCCCCAAAACTCAAAGGCCAAGTGATTTCTCTTGTAAGTGGTTGATGACACATAGTGGGGGTGGAAGATATGAGAAGAATGAAGGGATGGATTGTATAGAGGACAATAAGGGGTAGGGGGTGGGGAAGGAAAAATAATAGAATGAGACAAACATCTTTACCCTATGTATATGTATGAATAGACAAATTGTATGATTCTACTCTGTGTACAACCAGAAAAATGAGAGTTGTACTCCATTTGAGTAAAATGAACTAAAATTAAAAAAAAAAAAAGAAAAAAGACATTTCCTTCTGTATCCCTTCTGATGAACTTTGGCTTGAAGTCCACTTTATCTGATATGAGGATAGATACCCCTAATTATTTACAAGATCCATGTGGATGATTTTTTTTCCATCCTTTTACCTTCAGTGTTTTTTCCCATCCTTTTACCTTCAGTCTTTAACTAAGACATGAGTCTCTTGGAGACAACATATTGTTGGGTCTTTTTTTTTTTTTTTTTTTTTTTTATTCTTTTATTTACTTATTGATTCATTGAACACAAATGGAGTACAGCTATTGTTTCACTGTTTGTACATAAGGTAGAGTCACACCATCTGTGCATTCATGCATGTACACAGGGCAATGGTATCTGTCACACATTCTGTTATTAATTTTATCCCCCACCCACCCCCACCCCTCCCTTCCCTCTATGCTAGCTATCTTTCCTCCATTCTTGCCATCTTTCCCCCCCACATTATGCATCATCATTCATATATCAGAGAGACCATTCGGCTTTTGGATTTTTGGGATTGGCTGATCTCACTTAGCATAAGAGTTTCCAACATCATCCATTTACCTACAAATA
>JAJEJO010053056.1:224898-293943 GCA_020662805.1 Glaucomys volans | reverse complement strand
ACTGTTCTTTTAGTGTAGTTCCTCCCTTGGCTGTTTTTCACTTTTTTTTTTTTTCATGAAATATCTTCCTGAGTATGTTTTGTAGTGCAGGCTTTCCAGTTGTGATTTCTTTTAACTTTTGTTGATCATGAAATGTCATTTCCAGCATGACCATTTATTTAGTTTTTCAGACCTGGGCTGATGATAGAATTGGACAAAAAGATGAACAAACACAGAAATACAAAAAGTGAGGCCTGGTGATTCAGCGGACCTCTGACGGAGGAGGACTGACCATGAGCAGGAGCTGCACATTTATTTTACATGGCCTTACATCAACGGGATTCATTGTGAGAAAGTGAACAGAACCACTGTCAAATGTTTGAAGAGCCCAATTACAGTCATCAGCTTGCAGTCACAGTTGTCCATGCCCAGGCAGCAATTATCCACCCCTGGGTGGCTGGCCTTTGAACTTCAGGTCATGAACTAATAAACACAGTGGCAACCACAGAATTTTCCTTTGAATAGGGCATCACCAGAAAACTGGGCAGGTTTCTCAATGCCTTTGCTATAAGAAATTAACAAGGAAGGTGCCAGCCTCTGTCTCTGGGCAGTTCAAAGACCCATAATTCATTCACCACTCCTGACAATAAAAATTTTCTACATCATCATCAATTCTGAACCTTAATTTAGCTGGGTCAACTTTGTTTTCAAAATTACATATTTTGTCTTCATTGCCTGAAACTCTGTTTTCCAAGTGATCTACTTTCTTGGTG
Source organism: Glaucomys volans (assembly GCA_020662805.1). NCBI lineage: Eukaryota > Metazoa > Chordata > Mammalia > Rodentia > Sciuridae > Glaucomys > Glaucomys volans. Next base: position 293,191 of record JAJEJO010053056.1, on the reverse strand, counting down.
ATGATTTCAATTAAATTTTTAATTTGGTTTATTGATTCCTTCACTTGAGGATTTTGGCTTGCTGTTTTTTTGTTTTTGTTTTTGTTCTTTTTGTTTGTTTGTTTGTTTGTTTCTTTTCAGAATCTCTCTTTAATTGAAGTAATGTTTCATTTCCTGCATTTTCTCTCTGATTTCTGTCCTTATACTGTCCTTTATTTCACAGATCAGCTTAATTATGTACATTCTAAATTCCTTCTCTAACTTCCTTCCACTGGGTGCTGATGCATTCTGTGTTGGAATATCTTGGTTTGTTTGGGGCTATTTGTTCCCTTGCTATTTCATGTTGTGTGTCTATCCATCTAACAGTTTGGATCTGAAGCAGTAGAGTTTCTACCCTATGGACTTTTAGTGTCCCTGAAATTTTCCACTGACTCACTGTTTAGGGAGAGACAAATAATAATAACAACCAATGTAAACAATATAGTTCCTACTATGATGTCTATAATGTTAATTATCACAATAAACATAAATGATATGATCTGTTATTGCCTACCATAAAAACAGCAACTTTGCAAAAGTGTTTACAATTTCAAATGATGGACAGGAAGAGAACAGAAATGATATAGGAGGTGACCATTATGAGGGAGGAGGAGAGATGATTAGAAGTGAAATACTAAGGGAGGGATGGGGTCATGGTGGAGGGGTAAGAATAATAACAGAATGTGTGACAGACATCATTGCCCTGTGTACATGTATGAATGCACAGATGGTGTGACTCTACTTTGTGTACAGCCAGAGAAACAACAGCTGTACTCCATGTGTGTTCAATGGATCAAAATTAAATGAAAAAAAAAAAGTAGTAACTCAAAAGATGTTAGCTACTCTCATTTCACCCCTCCTTGAAATTCTAAGTAGCTTGAAAGATTTGTACAGCTTCCAAACTGACTTCATTAAAATCAGAGAATAGTTGGTGTTTGGGGAGAATTTAACACCCTCTACCTAATTGTGCTTCAGGTTTGTAAAGTTATTGGATTGGTACAGATTTTTTTTAATGTTATTCATAGAGAAAAAATGATTCTAAGCCTTTTCATATTTAGGATGCTAGAATTGTTTTCTCTGTCAAATTTGACTGTAAATCTATAAAAGGATATGCCCTGATATAGTATATGACACTTAGTTAGATCTTTAAACAACTGTGCCATGAATAAAGATTGAGTTGTTAGTTTAATAGTAAATTTTAAAAAGAAAGAAAAAAAGAAGTGAAAAACTAAAGGAAGAGCAAAATAGAGAACAATAGAGATTGGCTGGTAGTGGAAGAAAAGAGAGAAAGAAAACCAAGGGAAACAGGTTAGAGAAAAATATGTGTATAAAGTAAAAACTTTAAAAAATTAAAAATCAAAGAATACAAAACTTAAATAAACTAATCAATCATCCTAGTCCTCAAAAACCTGATCCATGAAAAATAATTGGCCTCAAATATGCTAAAAATGAGAAACAAAACCAAATATGAGTATGTACAAATGTTCATATAACATTAAGGAGACAATTAAACAGAGAAAAGAAAAAAAAAAGGAAAAAGAAAAAAAATCTTGATGAAAAGTTAAAGAATTCCTTCCCTTGAAGTTTAAAAGATTCTCAGCTTCTCTTCTCAGTAGTTTTATGTTGGGTCATCTGGAACACAATGCCCTGTCCTCCAGATTGCTGGAGTAAGAGAGGCAAGATAAATTCCTGGAGGCAGGGTTTAGCTTAGTTGGGCTCCAGGCTCTTTGCTGAATTCCAATTCTTGCAGAGATTTTGAATCAGCACACCTTCAGGTCCCCACACTTGCTGGTTCACACTAGAAGACTACCCCAGGGATCTCCCCCTGGGTTCACTGGTGTGGCAGAGGAGCCAATTCTTAGTCCATTCATTCACCGGCAGACCCCAAGTTTCCTGGTCTTGGAGTCAATCTCCAAACTCAATCTCAGGTTGTCCCCACCTTCTGAATTCCCAGCCAGATGCCTCTCTTCCAGTCTTACAAGCAGCTAGACTCCCGGGGAAGGGTAGAGCCAGGTGGGTTTTCACCCTCAGTTGTTCCCTGTGTAAACCTCTCTCCATTTTTTATCTTCTCCCAGTTACTTAAGCATGCTCTAATGTTGTGCAGTGTGTGTTTACTGGGCATGTGTTTCAGGCCAAACTCAGGTTTGCCAGGAATCAGCTCCTTCAGTTATAGGCCCCTGTGCTGTGGATACAAGATGGTTCCTTCCTTCGTCCTCTGCATGCAGCCTGGAGAGATAGTGGCTTCTTTCTTGTACAAGGATATTGTGCAACATGCCTTTCACTTTAGTTGGGCAATGTCCTTGATTTCTAAATACTCCATACCCAGATAAGCCTCAGGCCTCCCCAAAATGCAGGTTCCTTTAATTACGTGATCCCTACATTCTGCCTGTGGAAGGACCCCTCTGGATGGTGTTTCTAGCCTGGTTGCAGCAGTGGCTAGGCTGCTGGAGATTTGTTCCTTACTTTATTATATCCAATCTCCAGGTCCTTGATCTTCTTTGAATGTCCAGTTTTAAATTCCAGTAAAGACCCCTCTCCTTGATTTTTTGCTTTTGTTCACTCACCTTGCTGAGAAGCCACCGGTCTGCTTTTTTGGTTTCATGCCATGGAGCAGCCAAGAAAGCTACTCTGTCATCTTGAAAAACTCTATCCATGATTTTAAAGTAACTTCTACCATTTTGTACATAGGAGACTATTGGTTTTAAACATTTTCAATGGGTATTTTAACTGGTTAAGGGATTCCTTTTCTTTCTTAAGTTTTAACATGAATTTATGCCAAAATTTATCATTTTTATTTTGTACATAATGAAATGTTATATACTTTTTTCTGGTCAACAACTACTGGGTCTTATTCAGCCAAATTCATTAATTTGATTTATATTACCAGTATTTTTCTCTAAGGCTAGCAAGTGTATTTTCCTGTTTAATATTTACATAGTCATTTCTATTAAGATAAATTTCAGATTCTTTAGGACCAAGGTATAATCTGAATAAAATTGACATTTTTTTATTTATCCATAATAATTATTTTTAAAAGTTATCACATTGTATTATTGCTATTTTGATATTTTACATATTGTTCTCAAATATGAACAGATATGGCTAGCAAACAGTTTTCATTATATAACTGATGATAAAATGTAAATATCCAGAGCATGAGTGATTATTTGTATAGTGTAAAACAAATTATTTAATGTTACAGAAACACAACCTGAATTCTATTACATAACTTAGAGTACTTGCTTTGCAATATTCTAAAATTCATGTAGTTTTCATATTACTTAATTTTCCTATTATCACATAAATGTTATGCTTTGTGAGGATTAGAGCCCTGATCTGTCTTAAGTGGACAGGAAATAAGTATTATTTTTATTGCTGTTTTAATTGCTATTAGTAAAAGTGATCTATATCAAATGCTAAAAAAGAATAGAAAGACACAATTCTATGTGAGGTTTTATAGGAATACCTGTTAAGAATCTTTACGTCTAAATTCCAAACTTTCAAAGAATCTAAAATTGGGAAATATAAGTATTTGTAGTATAATATATCCCATTCCAAGAAATGCAATGAGAAGCTGGAAGTGTCCAAATGAAATTCACTTTCCATTTTTTTCATAAAAGAAACACTGACTATCATCTACATAGTAAATTTATGAAGGTCAGTGTGTATTTGAAACATCAACTTTACCTTTGGGATGAATCTAGATAGATAATTATGAACCTGATTCTCTAGTTTGAGTACTAATAAATGATTGTTTCCATAGATACACAATGGCTAATTAAAATAATGAGATTTTCAAAATGTGCTTGTCCCATGGCTTTTACATATTACTCTCATTTATTATGCATTAGGTATATTCAATTCTTTTTTAAAAAATAATTATCTTATTGTGCTTTTAATATCAGTAGGGGTTAATTCAAAGAGATAAGGTTCTATGAGAAATATGTTTTTGGTGATTATCACAGAAAACAAATTTGAGAGACAAGTTGTATGTTCTCTGCAATAGCATTTTGATGGCCTGATTCTACAAATATAATAGAATTGGACTTTACATGTACTCCTTACTTGGGAATAAAACCTTTAAGGATTTAATATCTTTTCCAAGGCTTTAGATCCTAAAAATAATTTTTTCATAACAAAATCTATGCTGCATTAAGCCTATAAACCATTACCTTTTGAATGAGTTCAAATATTTATTTTAAAATTAAAAGATGTTTACTTACCCTCCTTCTCTATGATATTTGAAGTTTCCATCAAAGACATATGTAGTAAAATAGTCAGGTCTGATTAATAAATAATAAGTGTATACTAGGGAAAATTAAAAACTGGAAGGCTACTTCCACAGGATTTTAAAGCACTTATATAAACCATAAGTTGTTTTAATTAGAACATACTTTCAGATTTAATTCTGAACCTCATGGAATTTACAAAGAAAAGTCAAAGTAGTTGATTACAAAATATCTACTGTACTTAGAAACATACCACCACATCAAGGTAAATTACACTCTTCCTTGGTTTTAGAAACAACCTTACTGACATTTTTGAATTCTTCTAACGTGTTTATGCTAAGTGTTACATTGTATTTTGTCTTTTCTCAGAGTTGAATGACAACAAAGCTTCAAGGTCTTTCTTTTCCCTGCAGGTAGTGGTGCTAATCAATGTAAAGCAGAATGATATGCGGTTTGATAATTTTACTTAATCTGAGAACATGTACATACACGATCTTCTCTGAAAATGGATGATTTTCAAACAAACAATTTTGAAACAATTTTCCACAAATACCAGTTTATCCAAAATGGATGTTTAGGTTAGAGAGGGCTAATAGACACTATGCAGTGTAGTTTCAGGCTGCAATCCTGTTCTTTTCCTGCCCCAGCAATAGACCATTCAGCTCTATCCAGAAACTGCCTACTCAGTGGCCTCAGCTGAGCAGTCACCTCCAGTCTGACTCTCTGCTTTTCCCATCCCAGTCAGGAGTCTTCGCTCAGGGTCCTCAGCTGTAAGACAATTCTCTTTTCCTGCTCTGCATTCATCCTGACCCATATCTGGTGCCATTCTCTAGAAAAAATGGAACACTGGGGAGCTGATGCCTCTTTCTGGCCTTGTGTGCATTGTCACAGTCAGTGAATAAAAGCTCAATTCTTACTTCCAGTTTCGTATATTGTCCTAATTGACCACCTTGACACCTGAAAGCTCAACAGACAATTCAATGTCCTTTTTGGTTTTTTTTGGTTTTTTTTTTGTTTTGGCTGAAATATGAACTATAGAGTCAGTTGGCATGTTGATTTAAAGCAAAACATATTTGAGTTCAATATTTTGAATAGCTGTAAGTCAGCAGCAAAGGACTTATTATGAACTGGCTTATAGTGACAATGACTGAAATTGTAGTTGAGCCTATAGCACTGTCATAAAGCTGATGGCAAATGGAGTGTTATGGAATGGTGATCAAAGTGAAATGTTAGTATAATATTTTACAAGAACTTCACTTGATCCAATACTGAAGCATAGGTTTGGAAAATAAAATGATAGGTCATAGTTAAACATGAGGGTCACCATTTGAAGCCAGGCATTAGAAAACACTAGAAAGGCATTCAAGAGTGAAAGCAGAAAGTTCTCAGGGAGCACAACACAGATCAGATCAGGGAGCACAGTCCAACCAAAGCATTCAGATACTCAAATTTCAAGGAAAGAAAGTCAACTTCAGGTCATAGATTGAACATATAGTCTGAACATAAACAATGCAAAAGAGGGATAAAATGACAAGAAGGAATTTGGAAACTGTTTGTGGGAAGCCCACAAGAAAATCAAAATTTTAAATGAAACAAATTAATATAGAATCTGATAGACAGCAGCAGAAGCAAGGAGACTGAGACTGGCAGTGTGGGGTACTGGCCAGAGCATGGAGCCAATGGTCAGATACAGGGGGTTTAGCAAGGGATTCCACACTCCTACTTATATCGACCTGGTCCTGATTTTTTGAAAACTAATATCAAAATGGCTTTAAAATACAGAAGATTTAGTCCTCGACAAAACTGAAATAGGATTTGATAAGATTAACTAAAACTACATCTTTTTTCAGGGACTTGAGCAATTTCACAAGGTCCGAGTCTTCTCTCTGTCCTCCGATACAAGCTACCCTAAGTCGATTCCACTATCTAATGTAAACCACTCACAGATATGGTTGCTACAACACCAAGGATCTCTGGGTTCACATCACCAGGTACCATAGGAAAAAATAGCTCCTTTTCCTGAAGTAGTCATAAGATTCCTTATGACTGAACAGGCTGGATACCCTACTCATGTCTGGCTGCATACCAGGCTGTCTGGGGCAGCATTGTGATAGAGGATCCTCCTCAACAGAGTGAAAAATATATATAGTTCATGTAGATAGATCAGGTTCTCAACCAATGTAATGATTAAATGAGTGCAGCTCCTAAATTCTGTTGCCTTCACAATTCTGAATAATTTTTAAAAACTCACTTCTCTTATACTATGGAAGATGCCAGTCCCAAGCCATTTTGCAGAAGAGAGCAATGCAGGTGGTTAACCTGGATGTTTTATGTGGTCAAATGGGGCAGGATTTTGCTAAAAATAAGAAAATGTTTTATGTGGTCAAATGGGGCAGGATTTTAACAAAAATAGGAAATAATAGTGTCAAAGACTAAGACTTTAATTCAAAGAAATAACCAATACAGTGAGGTCCTGGTTTTCATCATTCTAATCTTACCAGTTATGCTGTTGCATCCTGAGCTCACAAAATTTATACAGGGAAACTGTTGAAATTTAAAATCAATTAAAAAGCCCAAAGTGAATTCCTTTTCTCTACCCAACATGCACAATGTAAGACTGCGTAGCAGTGCTATAAACCATGACACTACATTAATATACTGTATCTAATCTGAACTTCAATTGAATTACATAATCATTGCATAGTGTTTTCTATCCATTAATTAAACCATTTGTCAATAAAAATTTAGTCAGAATAAAATGCTTGCTGACATTATGTTACTTATTAGTCTGCACAAAATTTTCTCCTTTTATGAAGCTTCTAATCCATTAGCAAAAACAAAAAAAATTATGGATCTCTACATATCTCTACATGATCTTTTTGATCATTAATCTACTTAAAAAGTAGTCGTTTAAGCATTGCTTGTGAAATCTAATCATTCTTAAGACTTTAGTCAGCTCCCCCATGTTCCCTGAAGCCTCTTCTGGCCATCTAGCATCTTGTCTAGTCTCCCCAGTAAAACCATAATTTCCTAGTAAGTCCCAAGGATATGAGACTTGCATATTTCTATAATACATCACAGTAAATGACCTAGAATCCATGATTAATTAAAATGCTTATTAAATTATGCAACTCACAAAAAGTCAATAGATACATTTCCTAAGATATGTAAAAGGCACTATGCTTGTTTAAGACTCCCAGGAACTAGCCTAACCTAAATAAAATATTTAAGCAGGTTCTAAAATAAAAAAGAAATAAATTTCATCATTTTTTAAAGAACTTTAGTATGACATTTCAAAAAGCATGGAGGTAGAGGTCATTTTATGTCATTTGACAAAAATATGACAGATATAAATAAATGTGTAACATATATATGAAAAAGGTAATATTGTATCTAAAGGAGAGAACAAATGACTATTTAGTTATATTCAGGGTTTCTAAATAATGCTGACTTATCCTAATGAGCCTAAGATTCTGCTCAAATCTATTTCTATATGCTAAGGAGAAAAATCTATCAAGAAATGAGAGTGAAATTAAGGCTTCATACCTCAAACATAATATAACAATTTTAAAATGCTAGGATGAATGCACTTCAAAATAATTATTTTTTCTAAATTAAATTTTAAGACTAGCATTTCCAGAAAATCAATTTTTAGAAATCAGAATGTGGTTGATGATCAGTCACTTCATAAAATTCTGATCAAACACTTTGATTAAGTACTTGCAGTCACATGGGAATATTTTAGGTGATTTCCAAAGCTATGCATATTAGAAATCATAAATCTATATGACTATCTCCTTCTGTCTGAATCCCAAAAGGGAAATAGTTCACATTTCTTTGCACATTGTGATTATTCTTTAGGCCTCCACAATATTGTTAATAACAATAGGACAACAACTTTGAAATTAGGGCTTATGTTAATTTTTTTGAAATTATGTCTTGTTTTCTAACCCTTCTCATATTTGCCTTTATTGCTAACATGTTTTTCCTCAGTTTCTTTAAAATTCTTTTAGAATAATGTATGAGGTTTTATTTTGATCCTGGATATATCTGAATCACTTGTCAACAATTTATCAATACATTTATAATCTCTTAAAATGAGTAAAAGTAAATAAATATATCACATTAGATATAAAAACATACCATGAAAAACATGAGAAATTTGTAGATTCTTGTAATCCTGATTAGCTTCACCATATCATTTGCATTTTACAGATTTGATTTGGCATGATACATCTTTTATGAGCAAAAAAAAAATCCCCAAACTAGAATAATCATAAGTTTAAAATTAACTTAAAGAACACTAATACGTTCACATTATAATTCAACCATGTTTGAAGTAGGAAATGTTATTATAATATCTCCAAACAACTTTCAGGATCTCAAGTAGCTTTTCATATATTTAGACCCCTGGAATTGGTTGAGATTGGTGATGATAACTATTATAACTGTTATTTAAAAAGTGAAAATCACAAACTTTATAATTACTGAGAGGTATACTGAGGGAACTGGACTGGACTGCCCTATTTTCAAATATTGATGTAATTCAGACCTTCAATTGACTCACTTTAATTACTCATTCAAATGTCATTGCCTGAGAGAGTATGTCACAGAACTGCCCTCTAAAACCACCTAACAAAATATGATCTCATTCTTTCTCTAGTTCACCATGATGACGACTCCATACTAAAAAAGAAAAAAAAAAAAAAGATGTAGTGCTTGCCAATTACATTTTTATGATGATAGATCCATACTCTCCAGTTGGGTGATCAGTAGTCAAAAGTAAGTACTGAGCATTTGGAATCTAACCAACACAATGGGGGGACTGATTTCTAACTTTGATTAATTTTTGTGAATTTAGTTTTGTCTAAACTTAGTATGATAAAGCTTTACAACATTTATTCCAATTTAGTATTACTTATTACTTAACTATTTTCCACACTGCAGTGGAGGCTTTGTATAAGGAAGAATTTTGTGTTGGTTAGTGCTATATTCTCAGAACAATTACTGGCACACAGTAAGAACTCAATAAATTTTTGCTGGATAAATTGCGTACGAGAAAATGGTGTTGTATACTCAGACCTCAGAATTTCTTTATACCATGAGTATAAATGGTTAATTTTATTTTCTTTAAAAAAAAAAAAAAAGTCAACCTTCCTTTGTACTTTAGATACATTTTTAAGCCTATTTTAAAGAAATAGGCTTCCAATATAAAATGCAAAATACTTAATGAAAGCTCAAAATATCAAAAACAAATATGAGATCTTTAAATTGCATTTAGAAGACCCACAACAGCATCTGATAAACTTAGAGATAGTGTTGGACATTTTTATCTCATTACAGAAGGACTTGACAGGCTTACTAAAATTAGTGTCGAGAAAGTTTTCTGTCTCAAATTCTCAGGTGACTTTGGGACTACAGTTGAACAGATGTTTGAAATTGTTGACAATCATTAAGACCATGTAACTTGACTATACTCTTTATTATTTATTTTTTTTACTAGATTCTTTTGGTGTTGGTTAGCACAGTCTCAAAATACTAAATATTTCTAACTAAAAAACAAAGCACATGGTTTTCAGATTTTGAAGGGTAATTCTGTTTGCAATGAGTGATATCAAAATTTTGCACAATATTTCCAAAATTCAAAAAAACCTGAATAATTTTACTATCTGGTTTTAAAGAACTAAAACCACACAATTTAACTGAAAACTGTGAATAGGAAGTAGAATGAATAATATTTTCCTTAATTGTATCTGATGATGACTTAATTTATTGTTGTTTTTTATCAGTAATTATCTTTGTATACTACTTGTGATTGAAAACAATGTTATTTATTGACCAGCTACTATTTCATACAATAATATGCTCCAACCAATCTGTTGCCCCAGATGTACTATTAGCTGTGTTTTTGTTTGTTTGCTTATTTTCTTTTCACTCAGAATGACATTATTAATTAATGAGATGAATTTGAATTAACTCAATGAACTGAAGTGTTACTTTTCCTGATAATAATTCAATTTTATATTCTTTAACTTTTTTGGTTTAGGCAATGGATCATTCATGAATATTATGGGTACAAATGACAATATCAGTATATTTTTATATTGTGTTTGCATTAAAGCAGAATGACTTTTAGACAAAATAACCTTGAGTTCAGAATTAAGACATATTGCCCTAATTTCCACTCTTTAGTGGTTTCTTTTGGTGAGTAGAATTACAAGAATAGTCCGACGTGGTGGTGCATACCTATAGTCCCAGCACTTGACAGGCCCAGGCAGAAGGATGGCTTAAATTGAGGAGTTTGAGACCTACCTGGTCAACCTGGCAAGACCCCATCTCAAAATTTAAACAAACAAACAAAAAGTTTTAAGAGCATTAAACAAACAGTATTCAGTAAAGCAGAAATTCTGAAAGTTGTCAATAGGTAGTTTATGAAATTGAAGTTCCCCATAATAATAAAACATTCTCTTCCTACACAGAATAACTCTTAATCATCATGGGTACCATTGACTAAACACAGCTCTGGGGAAAGTAGCTTAAAACTTTGAGTATTAAAATAAGTGTATTTGGGAAAATGTTTTTTATTTGACAGGTCTGTTTTTCACATTATTTAATATACTCTATTTGAGAAAAGAATAGGATTCTGTTAATTAAACTACTGCTTTTAAATAGACAGGTATTTCAGATTCATTCTAGTTAATACTATTAAAACAAATTGAATTTGGCTAAACCTGGGCATTTAGGTCAATGAACTATGATATGATGTCATGAAAAATTTCTAATAGGAATTATTTGTTTTGCAGGGCTTTAATTTTTTTTCTGTGAATTGAGCTGACTAATGAAGGTACTGTGGCACCTCTGGGATTGTTGAAGCAATTATTTTAATGCTGTGAAACTGTAAGTAATTTCTTAGGTGGCAAGTTGCAGCACAGCCTCACATGTGACATTCACTATAAAAGTCTCCAGTAGCATCTTCTGGTTAAGTGAGCTACATATTTGTTATTCACAAGGGCTGGGTAGAGGGAGAGATAAAAGACTTTCACAGCTCAACAGCATCAGTGAATATCATCAAAATGAAAATTGACACTACAATAGACGTGCTCTCAATAACAAGCGATAGCTCTTAATAAAAGTTTAATAATATACAAGGAACTTATGATCTTCTCATTCTGTACCACAAGTTCACAGGGGGAAGATTATGTCAATAGTCTGCAAGCACATTGTACCTAAGGAAACACATAATAGTGTTGAATTTTTTTAAATGGAAGAATTGAGAAATTCCACTAATCACATCTTATTGTAATTTCAGGGAATTGACAGAAGTTCCTATCACTCACTAGTAAGAAATCTAAAATATTCACAAGTATATTTATAACTCTGATGTTAGGGTACTTCAAAACACGATATTATAATCTGGAGAACTCTCAAATGGATATACAGGAAACATACATATCAAACCATGAGTTGCATGTGTACAGTATTTGCTATGCATCAAGCAGTCTTCTAAGAGCTTGAGGGGTAGAAACTGATTTAATCCTTGCTACAATTCTGTACAAACAACTGTTATTTTTCTCATTTTACAGATGAGGGAATTATTGATATTAGATACATCACACATCTAGAAAATGGCAAAACTCCATTCAAATGGAGTCAAACTAGCTCTTCTCTAGGATTATCCACATATTATACTGCCTTGCCTGTGGAGTATCACTTTTCTCACACACACACACACACATACACACACACACACGCACAAAGATTTATGTGTAACAAAGAGTTTGATCAAACGTTTTTGGAGAGTGAGGCAGGCTGGATACATTTATCAAGAGTGCTATTGATATTGCTTGAATGTGCAATATCCGTTGGGAGTTTTAACATACCATAAAAATTTAGTGTTCCTGAAGGATTTACTTTTTTTGTTCTGTTTAACTCAGTTATAATTTCAGTTTATAGAAAGCAGGAGAATGTTTCTGGTAAGTCAAATTCAATATTAAAATGAAAATTATAAATATCTGAGTCAAGTGGTGAAGAAAATATGAGACTTTTAAAAATTTTATTTCTAATAAAAGGCATCCCACAATGTGTCCTTTGTGAATAACTGCTTACAAATAGCAATCTAAAACCCCTTAACTTTGACTTTAAGCAACAAATAAAATGTTATATCTATAGATTTTTAGTATTTGTTCCATTTTATGTAGTAATTCTAAAATAATTTTAATCTACTTTAAAGCTATTATTTAATCCAAATAAGTTACATAAAAAATAATTTTTGAGTCAATAAAGTATATTTCTTACATATTTTAAGATAAACCATATTTCTTTTTAAATGACAAAAATTATATTGAATTTATAATTCACTTAAATTGTATTGTTAAATTATATTGTTTTCAGTTAGAAATGTTTTTGACTGCAGGCAACGGAACACACAACTTACTCTGACAATTGTTTCCTAGTTCAAGGCTTGAGGCAAGCAATTCTCTGAGTCCCTTGGCTTTTCCTCACAACCTCAATACAGTGTAGCATCTAAAGCATTGCCATCCCACAGGACACCGCACAGCAAAAGGCAGAGCTCCTAATCCCCTCTCTTTTATCAGGGCCCATAAGCCTTGAGCAGATATTTTCTATTTCCCTTTGGCCAGAAATGTGTCACACACCTGTTTCTAGAACAATCATGAGAAGATGAGAATTGGAATGTCATTAAAGAATTAAATTCAAAATAATTCAAGCCCTTGGGCTAAGTTCTTTATTGTGGAAACCCTATTAGAGATCTGTTGGCAAGTAAAGAGAAGAAAGAAAGGGTGTTGGGAAAGCAACCAAATATTTCTAACACACATATAAAATACACCTAAAGATTCTATTAAAAGGAAATGGACAATGTAATATTTATTTATAATCAATCAAAACTGATATTATTTGTAACATAAAAGTCTTATGATTAACCATGAAACACAGAGCAGTTTCCTGTTGTTTTAATTACGAATGGAATTGAAATAGTATCTGTTTTTACAGGGCTTCCCAAATCAAAGAGGATGGGGATTACTTTACAATATATGGAAACAAATGAAATATTATAAAAGTAAAATGATTCAAGTTTCCCCTTTGTATTATTCTGATATGGCCTGTCTACAGCATTATGGGTTGCAAAAAATACAAATGTTCTAACTGACACATTATAATGGAAATCGGAAATCAAATGTGCTCTCAATATTTCAACTGAAAAAGAGCATGGGTTTAGAATCTAGATAATTGAATTTTTAGCTCAGTGGATACTTATGATCCTATTTGATAAAAAGTTCTGTGAAAACACAGCTCTTATTTAACTCAGATTTCAATTCCAATAATGCTCACTTGTGATGAGCATGTGGATGCCTTAAGTACATCACTGTGATCATATGTTAGTCCTATGTTAATAAAGTTCACTCCTTTCTATTCTGGCCTAATAAGTTAAAATTTCTGTTAAGTAGTGTTATGGTTTTAATGAGATGTCTCCCAAAAGACATGTATTAACTTAAGAATATATAGTGGAAAAAGTAATTGGATTGTGAGAGCTGTGACCTACAGTCCATCCGAGTTTAATGGACTAACCAAGCAGTATCTGGCTTAGTCACAGCAGAAGAGCCTGGATAGAGGAGGCCGGTCATTGGGGACATGCCCTGGACAGATTCATCTTCCTGAAGCCTCTTCCATTTTCCTTTCCCTTTCCCTCCCCCTCCCCCTCCCCCTCCCTCCTCTTGTTCTCCCCTCCCCCTCCTCTCCCTCCTCCTCCCTCTCCTCCTCTCCCTCTTTCTTATTCCTGGACACCATGAGGTGAGCAGCACTCCTCCATTTTACCCTTCTGCCATGATGTTCTGCCTCTCCCTGGGCCCAGAACAGGGACTCAGCTGACCATGAACTAAACCTCTGAAACCATGATGCGAAATAAACTTTTCCTCCCCTAAGTTGCTCTTTTCAGATATTTTGGTTACAGCAATGTAAAATTAACACAGTAGCTTTCCTTTTCTAAAAGAACATTTTTAAATAGGGATGCCTGATACTATGCCCCAGGTAAGCCTGACATTAACAAAACTTTCATATTTGCAATTCTTAGTACAGTCAATTATTATTTTCTTTTCAATAGAGGATGCATGCCTATTTCTGGATGTAAAATATGGTCCTAATTATCTGTTTAGGGAAACCACTTCTTCCCCATTGGGTAAGTCAAGAAATAGTTCCACAGTGTGACCTGGACAACTCTCATCCCCTGTCCCTCCCCCCTGTGGCCAACACGAAAACACCTTGAATTTAAAAATTGGACTTAAAATTGGTTACAGACTCTAATGATGACATAATTACCACATGTTCTTAAAAACTTTATGATCATTCTACCTATTTCCTTTTCCAAGTCCATCTGTTGGGTGTTAATCTGCATTGCTCAGGCTTTGTTCACTTCTGTAAACATGTAATATCTTTTCTTTAAAATATTCCAATAAGTTAATAAATGTTTATTTTTGTTGCTTTTATGCTCTAAAATTATCTAATATTTTTGACAAAATGTTGTTTTTTGTTAAGCAATATAAAGTCTGCATCTAGGAATTATAAAATCACGCTCCTCTATGGGAATTATTTTATTTAGCTATTTGTCAAATCTTCATGCTTTTCTATGCAAATTTTTAATGTTTCAAAAAAGCAATCGTCATGTTTGTGCATTGATTTGTGAAAAAGTTAAAATTTGAAATCAATCTTTTAAAATGTAATTAGGACACCATTGTTTCAGAAGCAAATATTTGTCATGAAAACTACACATTTATAATATACTAAATCACAATTTATTAGATTACTTCCTTCAATAGTTACATTATTATGTCATGAATATTAATGTCTTATTGTATGTTTTATAGATGATAACATTTACTGAATTTCTGTCAACCTGATTCTAAGTGTTTTCCAAATATTTTAAAGTTCTTGGTGACATCTGGTAGTAATACAAAAATAATAGGACTCAGGAGAGTTCAAAACAGAGCATCTCACATTTCAATCTATACATATTTGAGTATAGGCACAATATTATAGCTTGTGTAGAATTTACCAGCTGGTACTTTGCCCCTTTACTGTGAAATTAAGCATTTTTATCAGCCTTGAGATTATAATAATAATTGCCTCCATCAGTCCAATTTTGTCAAAACTTCATTTGTAATTCAAATGACAAAAATAATTTGCTTTCAAGAAAGCACATTCAAGGGCACTCAAACTTATAAGGAAAATTCTCCTTTTTTGCAGATAATTATTGGAATTTTTCTCATATCATTTTAAAAGTTAATAATGATTTCTTATTTCCCTTCTTTAGCTTTGACTCACTATTTCTATTGTTTAAAGTACCATATTCATGATTTCAGCTCACAAACTTGTCTGTACTATTAGAGTGAAAAAAATGTAATCACACTGTACTTTCCAAAAATGTGTGCCTTTGTGAAAATTTGAACTACATTATAACTGTATACAAAGTCAAAGAGCCTGGGATAATGGACCTGATATTTAAAGATAATTCCACCAGAAAGCATAGTTGCATTTTTGCTCACATAGCCCCAACAACCTACATAGCCTGAAGAGTGGGGAGTTATAAAAAAACTTAGAAAATGATGACTTTGCCCAAATTTCTCTCTGGCAACCACCACCTAACTTCCAAATCCAGTTCATAAGATAAATATTCCCTTTGAAGTGGGAATATAAAGAATCAATCGACAAAGTACAGATACATAACCCAAGACATATGGTTTCTGTATATCTTATTGATGATTTTTCAAACAGATTAGAATTACAGGGCGAAAATTCTATTTCTTCCAATATGGTAATAAAATAAACAATATTGCCTGGTTATTTTCACATTTACTAGTTTTTTGCTTGTTAACATGCCATTAGATCATTAGTTCTAAACTTGACTGTTAAAGCACAGGTTGGATTTAAAAATTCTAAATCCCAGGTCCCACTCTGATTTAATAGGTTGCTTTTGGGCCTAGAAAAGGTGTTTCTATAAGCTTTCCAGGTGATTCCAATGTACATGTAGGGATAAAAATTTAAATGTGGTTGAGCAACATCATCATCATCATAATAATAATAATAATGAAAATGGCACCAAAACCTATGATTTATGAAAGAGAAAGCATTTAAAATAAAAGCTTTTATGGATAAGACACTATTAAGACAATGAAAAAAAAAAGCCAGACTGGGAGAAAATATTTGTAAACCATGTACATTTCTGTTATCTAAAATATACAAAGATTTCCTGAAGTCCAACAATAAGAAAATGAACAACACAAGATCTCTGGAACACCACTAAAAGACCAAACTCATGAATAACAGGACTAGATGAGGGAGAAGAGCTATAGACTGAGGGCATAGAAAATCTGTTCAGTGAAATAACAGAAAATTTTCAAATATTGGGAGAGATAGGGACATCCAGGTAGAGGAGGCATCTAGAACACTAAATAGACACAGCCAGAAAAAAAATTTCTCCATGACATAAAATAATTAACTATAATTATAATTAAAATATTATTACCAAATGTATAGAACAAAAAATATTAAAATCTGCAAGAGAAAAGCACAAAGTCACATTTAAAAACAAGACCAACAAACAAACAGATTTCTTAGCAGAAACTCTTAAGGTCAGGAGGACATAGAATAATGTATTTCCAGTCCTGAAAAATATAATTGCCAACCAAGATCACTTTGCCCAACAAAGTTATCCTTCATAATTAAAGTAGATAAAAGACCTTCCAAGATAAGCATTAATTAAGGGAATTCATGAACAGTAAACCAGCATAGAAGAAGTAATTAAGGGAATCCTACATCCAGAAGACAAGAAAAGTTAGACACAATCATGAAAATTCATGTGAAAGAATAAATCTTACTAGAAAGTAGACTCACAAGAGAGAAATAGGAAAGAATCAACCATTATCAATACTGTAAAAAAAAAAAATTCTAACACTAATAAGACAGCAATAAATGAACAGAATATGCAAAACAACCAGGAAAAAAAATGTCAGGAAACAGTACATACTTTCAACAATAACCTGGAAATAAATGGTCCTAAATATCAAATTGAAAGACGCACACTGACTGAATGGATTAAAAATAGAACTGTGCAATATGTTGCTCACAAGAAACTTAATTCATCTGCAAAGATACACCCAGGCTGAAAGTGAAATGATGGAAAATATTATCCTAAGCAAATGAATCCAAAAGCAAGCAGGATTTGCTATACTTATATCTGACAAATTACTTAAAATTAGGAGAGACAAAGAAGATCACAGACATCAACCAAAGGAACAATTTAGTAAGAAGATAAAACAATTATAAATATATATGCATTATATATTTTGGGGCACCCAATTAATAAAGAAAACAATGGCGATAAATGAAGAGACAAGACCCAATGTAATAATAACAGGCAACTTCGGTACCCCATTATCACCAGCAGATGAACTATTCAAACAAAAGAAATCTTTAGCAAAACATCGGAGTTAAATTATACTGAAGATCAAATAGTTTTAACAGCTACCTACATAATATTCCATCCAGCAACTGCAGAATACATTCTTTTCCTCAGTTCATGAACTTTATGCAAAATACATCACACGTGAGGCCATAAAGCAAGTTTTAACAATTTCAAAAAAATTGAAATAATTTCTTGCATTTTATTCAATCACAATGGAATGAAGCTAGAAATCAATAGCAAGAAAATTCCAGAAATAACACAAACATGGACATTGAACAACACACTATTAAACAACGTCTCATTGAGGAAATAAAAAATTAAGTTAAAACTTTTCTTGAATCAAACAAAAACAGAAGCATGACATTTCAGAATGTGTGAGATACAGTAAAAAAATTACTAAGAGGAAAGTTTATAGCAGGAAGTCCTTCCATCAACAAAAGAGAGAGAGATCTCAAGTAAATAGCCTAATGATACATCTGAAGACCTTAGAAAAACAAAACCAAACCAAACAACAAATCAGTAGAAGGTAGTAGTAAAGATCAGAGCAGATATAAATGGAAAGGAACCCTTTCAAATTCATTTTATAAAGATAGTAATACCCTGATACCAAAACCTAACAAGGACCCAACAAAAAAGCAAACAAAGACTACAGATCAATATCCTTGATTAACATCAATCAAAAAGTCTCAATAAAATACTCAAATTGAACTTCAAATGTAAAAGATCCTTCAAGGTGGGTGAGGTGACACACGCCAGTGGATTGCAAGGCTGAGTCAGGAGGATCACAGGTTCAAAGCCAGCCTCAGCAAAAATGAGGTGCTAAGCAACTCAGCGAGACCCTGTTTCTGAATAAAATATAAAATGTGGCAAAGAATGTGGCTCAGTGGTTGAGGGCTCCTGAGTTCAATCCCTGGTACCTCCCCAACCCCCCCAAAAAAACCAAGTTGGTTTTACTTCAAGGACTCAAGTATGGTTCAACATACACAAATCAATCAACACAGTACACCACATAAATAGAATTAAGGATAAAAATAACATAATCATTTGAATGGAGAAAAATCCTTTGATAAAATTCAACATCACTTTTTGATAAAATTTCTGAATTAATTAGTCACAGAGGATCATATTTCAACATAAAAAAGGCTATGGAGCCGGGAGTGGAGCTGCTTGCCAGCTCCAGCAGGGAATTTGGGCCCGGTCGGCGCCATTCTACAGCTTCCCTGGCAGAGAGATGCCATCTTCAGCTGTCTGAGCCCTCGGACCTAAGCCCACTCCTTCCCGCAGGGACACGGTGCTGCGGCTCCAGTTGAGATCTGGCCAGGAGCGGAGCTGCTTGGCGGCTCCAGCAGGGAATTTGGGCCCATGGGCACCATTCTGCAGCTTCCCTGGCTGCAAGACTCCATCTTCAGCTGTCTGAGCCCTCGAACCTAAGCTCAGCCCTCCCGGCGGAGACACGGCGCTGCTGCTCCAGGGCCATGGTGCTGCATCTCCTGGTTGCCTCTGCCCAGAAGCATTGATCATTCCCAACCTGAAGGTTGTGAGACAGCAGCTATCTTGGGTCACCACTTGATCAAGCACCTCTCAAGCATCAGGTGAGTTACTGGAAATCTGCAGGGACGACCTAAGTCTTTACAGGAAAATTGCAATCCCTCTGATTTGCAATACTAGAGGGGAAGATACATGAGCAGCATGAGAAAACACGGCAAGAAAGTGTGCCAAACAAACCTAGATGATACATCAAGAGATCCTAAAGATAGCATGGTAGAAGGAATGACAGAAGGAATGACAGAAATGGAGTTCAGAATGTTCATAATTAAAATGATCTGAGAAGAGAATGAGGTGATGAGAGAGCAGATTCAGGCCATGAATAATCAGCTATTAGAGCAATTTCAGGAAGCAAAAAATCATTTCAATAAAGAGATAGAAGTTCTGAGAAAAAAACAAACAGAAATCCTTGAAGGAAACAAGGAAATAAAGGAAACAATCAACCAAGTTAAAAACTCAATATAAAGCATAATTAACAGAATAGATCACTTGGAAGACAGAACCTCAGACAATGAAGACAAAATATTTAATCTTGAAAACAAAGTCGATCAAACAGAGAAGATGGTTAGGAATCATGAACGAAACCTCCAAGAAATATGGGACATCATGAAAAGACCAAATTTAAGAGTTATTGGGATTGAGGAAGGCAAAGAGATACAAACCAAGGGTATGAACAATCTGTTCAATGAAGTAATATCAGAAAATTTCCCAAATATGATGAATGAGATGGAAAATCAATTACAAGAGGCCTACAGGACACCAAACGCACAGAATTTCAACAGATCCACACCAAGGCACATTATAATGAAAATACCTAACATACAAAACAAAGATAGAATTTTAAAGGCTGCGAGAGAAAAGCACCAGATTACATACAGGGGGAAACCAATACGGATATCAGCAGATATCTAAGCCCAGACCCTAAAAGCAAGAAGGGCCTGGAACAACATATTTCAAGCTCTGAAAGAAAATGGATGCCAACCAAGAATCTTATACCCAGCAAACCTTACCTTCAGATTTGATGATGAAATAAAATCCTTCCATGATAAACAAAAGCTTAAAGAATTCAAAAAGAGAAAGCCTGCCCTACAGAATATTATCAACAAAATATTCAAAGAGGAAGAAATGAAAAATAACAATCTCAGTCACCATCGGGAGGAACTACCCTAAAGAAAGAGTCAATCAAAGGAGAAACAAAGTTAAGCTAAAAACCCCAAAAAAGCTAAAATGACGGGAAATACAAGTCATATCTCAATAATAACCCTGAATGTAAACGGCCTAAACTCATCAATCAAAAGACATAGACTGGCAGACTGGATTAAAAAGAAAGACCCAACAATATGCTGCCTTCAAGAGACTCATCTCATAGAAAAACATGCCCACAGACTAAAGGTGAAAGGTTGGGAAAAAACATACCATGCACATGGACTGAGTAAAAAAGCTGGGGTTTCCATTCTCATTTCAGATAAAGCAGACGTCAAGCCAAAGTTAGTCAGAAGGGATAAAGAAGGACATTTCATACTGCTTAAAGGAAGCATAAATCAGCAAGACCTAACAATCATAAATATTTATGCACCAAACAATGGTGCATCCATGTACATCCATCAGATCCTTCTCAATTTCAGGAATCAAATAGACCAAAACACAATAATACTCGGAGACTTTAACACTCCTCTCTCACCGTTGGACAGATCCTCCAAGCAAAAATTGAACAAAGAAACCATAGGACTCAATGACACAATCGCTAATTTGGACTTAACAGACATATATAGAATATTACATCCATCAAAAAGCAAATACGCTTTCTTCTCAGCAGCTCATGGGTCCTTCTCTAAAATAGACCATATGTTATGCCACAAAGCTACTCTTAGCAAATACAAAAACATAGAGATACTACCTTGTATACTATCAGATCATAATGGAATGAAATTAGATATCAATGATAAAGTTAGAAACAGAAACTACTCCAAGACCTGGAGATTAAATAATATGCTATTGAATGATACATGGATAACAGAAGACATTAGGGGAGAAATTAAAAGATTCTTAGAGGTCAACGAGAGCAAAGATACAACATATCGAAATCTCTGGGATACTATGAAAGCTGTGCTAAGAGGAAAGTTCATTGCAGGGAGTGCATTTAATAAAAGAATGAAAAGTCAACAAATCAATGACCTCACATTACAGCTCAAAGCACTAGAAAAAGAGGAACACATCATCATCAAAAGTAGTAGAAGACAGGAAATAATCAAAATCAGAGCTGAAATCAACGAAATTGAAACAAAAGAAACAATTCAAAAAATTGACGAAACAAAAAGTTGGTTCTTTGAAAAAATAAACAAAATTGATAAACCCTTAGCCACACTAACGAAAAGAAAGAAACTCCAAATTACTAAAATTCGTGATGGGAAAGGAAATATTACAACAGACACAAATGAAATACAAAACATAATAAGAAGCTACTTTGAAAATTTATACTCCAACAAAATAGAAAACATGGAAGACATCAACAGGTTCCTAGAGGCATATGAGCCACCCAAACTGAATCTGGAGGACATACACAACTTAAATGGACCAATTTCAAGCAATGAAATAGAGGAAGTCATAAAAGGCCTACAAACCAAGAAAAGTCCAGGACCACATGGATTCACAGCTGAGTTCTACAAGACCTTCAAAGAAGAGCTCATTCCAATACTCCTCAAAGTATTTCATGAAATAGAGGAGGAGGGAACCCTTCCAAACTCATTCTATGAAGCTAATATCACCCTGATATAAAAACCAGAGAAGGACACATCGAGGAAGGAAAATTTCAGACCCATATCTCTAATAAACATACATGCAAAAATTCTTAACAAAATTTTAGCGAATCGCATACAAAAGCATATTAAAAAGATAGTGCACCATGATCAAGTGGGTTTCATCCCGGGGATGCAAGGTTGGTTCAACATCTGGAAATCAATAAATGTAATTCACCACATCAACAGACTTAAAGTCAAGAACCACATGATTATTTCAATACATGCAGAGAAAGCATTTGATAAAATACAGCACCCCTTCATGCTCAAAACACTAGAAGAAATAGGGATAGTGGGGGCATTCCTTAACATTGTAAAGGCTATCTATGCTAAGCCCACAGTTAACATCATTCTAGATGGGGAAAAATTGAAAGCATTGCCCCTGAGAACTGGAACAAGGCAGGGATGCCCTCTTTTGCCATTACTATTCAACATTGTTCTTGAAACTCTAGCCAGAGCAATTTGACAGACCAAAGAAATTAGAGGAATACAAATAGGAAAAGAAGAGATCAAACTATCCCTATTTGCTGATAACATGATTCTCTATTTAGAAGACCCTAAGAATTCCACCAGAAAACTTTTGGAACTCATAAGTGAATTCAGTAAAGTAGCAGGACATAAAATTAATGCTCATAAATCGAATGCATTTTTATTCATAAGTGATGCTTCGTCTGCGAGAGAAATTAGGAAAACTACACCATTCACATTAACCTCAAAAAAAATAAAATACTTGGGAATCAATCTAACAAAAGAAGTGAAAGACCTCTACAAGGAGAACTACAGAACAGTAAAGAAAGAAGTTAAAGAGCATCTGAGAAGATGGAAAGATCTCCCATGTTCTTGGATAGGCAGAATTAATATTGTCAAAATGGCCATACTTCCAAAAATGCTATACAAATTCAATGCGATTCCAATTAAAATCCCAATGATGGACCTCATAGAAATAGAGCAAGCAATCATGAAATTCATTTGGAGGAATAAGAGACCCAGAATTGCTAAAGCAATCCTCAGCAAGAAGAGCGAAGCAGGGGGTTTCACAATACCAGACCTCCAACTATACTACAGAGCAATAGTAACAAAAACAGCATGGTTTTGGTACCAAAATAGACAGGGAGATCAATGGTACAGAATAGAGGACACAGAGAGAAATCCACATAAATACAGGTATCTCATACTTGACAAAGGAGGCAAAAACATGCAATGAAGAAAAGACAGCCTCTTCAACAAATGGTGCTGGGAAAACTGGAAATCCATATGCAGCAAAATGAAACTAAACCCATATCTCTCACCCTGTACAAAACTCAACTCAAAGTGGATCAAGGACCTAGAAATCAGACCAGAGACTGCACCTAATAGAAGAGAAAATAGGTCCAAATCTTCATCATGTTGGCCTAGGACCAGATTTCCTTAACATGACTCCCAAAGCGCAAGAAATAAAAGCACGAATCAATGATTGGGATAGAGTCAAACTAAAAAGCTTTTTCTCAGCAAAGGAAACAATCAGCAATGTGAAGAGATAGCCTTCAGAGTGGGAGAAAATCTTTGCCACACACACTTCAGATAGAGCACTAATCTCCAGAATCTACCAAGTACTCAAAAATCTTTACACCAAGAACACTAATAACCCAATCAATAAATGGGCCAAGAAAATGAACAGACACTTTACAGAGGAAGATCTACAAGCAATCAACAGATTTATGAAAAAATGTTCAACATCACTCGTTATAAGAGAAATGCAAATCAAAACCACCTTAAGATTTCATCTTACCCCAATTAGAATGTCTTTTATTAAGAACACAGGCAACAACAGGTGTTGGCGAGGATGTGGGGAAAAGGGTACACTCATACATTGCTGGTGGGAGTGCAAGTTGGTGCAGCCACTCTGGAAAGCAGTGTGGAGATTCCTTAGAAAACTTGGAATGGATCCACCATTTGACCCTGGTATCCCACTCCTTGGCCTATACCCAAAGGACTTAAAATCAGATTACTACAGTGATGCAGCCACATCAATGTTCATAGCTGCTCAGTTCACAATAGCTAGATTATGGAATCAACCTAGATGCCCTTCAGTAGATGAATGGATAAAGAAACTGTGGTATATATACACAATGGAATATTACTCAGCCATCAAGAAGAATAAAATTATGGCATTTGTAGGTAAATGGATGATGTTGGAGACTGTTTTACTAAGTGAGATCAGCCAATCCCAAAAATCCAAAGGCCGAATGGTCTCTCTGATAAATGAATGATGATGCATAATGCGGGGGGGAAGGGTGGCAAGAATGGAGGAAGTATAGATAGCATAGAGGGAAGGGAGGAGTGGGGGAGGGGTGGGGGGTAAAAATAATAACAGAATGTGTGACAGATACCATTGCTCTGTGTACATGTATGAACGCACAGATGGTGTGACTCTACTTTGTGTACAACCAGTGAAATAATAGCTGTACTCCATTTGTGTTCAATGAATCAATAAGTAAATAAAAAAATAAAATAAATTAAATTGGAAAAAAGCTGGCAATATTTACTCTAAAATCAGGAACAAAATTACTGGATCCACTCTTGCCACTCTTATTCAGTTGTGCTACTAAAATTCTAAGCCAGATAATTAGGCAAAAGAAAGAAATACAATGTTCAAGAAAGAAAGGAGGAAGTCAAATTTTCTCTATTGATGATATGATTGTATACATAGAAAATCCAGAAGATTCCACCAAAGGTTTTTACATCTGACAAATTCAATGAAGTAGCATAATACAAAATCAGCAATCCAAAATAGCCACATTTCTATACACTAATAATGAACTCACCAAGAAAGAAATAAGGAAAGAAATCTAATTCATAAGAGCCAAAGAAAAAATAAAATTTCTAGGAATGAACGTAACTAAGGAAGTGAAAGACCACTACAATGAAAATTGCAAAACATTAAAGAAAGATGTTATAGAAAACACTAGAAGTTGGAAGAACCTCTGAAACAAGATGGAGTCATGTCAAAGTAAAAAGCTTCGAGACAGGTAAGAAAACAAACATATGAGTAAAGAGACAACCTACAGAATGGGAGAAAATCTTGACCAACTATTCATCTGACAGAGGATATAATACCCAGAATATATAAAGACCTCAAAAATCTTAGCACCAAAAACTAATGCAATTAAAAATGGGCAACCAACCTTAATATACACTTCTTAAACAAGTTAAAAATGGACCATACATTTTTGAAAAACATTCAACATTTTTAGCTGAAAAGAAAATGCAGATCAATTGATTTGCATTTGATATTTTATCTCATCCAAGTTAGGTTGGCCATTATCAAAAGCAACAACAAATAAATGAATAAGTAAATAACAAACACTGTCAATGATGTGGAGAAAAATTAACATTTATACACTGTTGGTGGGAATATAAGTCAGTATTATCATTAAGAAAAATATTAGGGCAACTCCTCAAAAATCTAAAAACAGAAGTACCACATGATCTACATACACACTACAGGATATACATTCAAAGAAAATGACATTGTCATACAAATGAGATATTAGCATGTTCATTGCAGCACCCTTCAAAATATCTAATACATGGAATCTGCTTAAGCTCCTGGTAACATGAATGGATAAAGAAAAGATGGATTTTAATTGGAATTGCATTGAATTTGTATAGCACTTTTGGTAGTATGGTCATTTTGACAGTAGTAATGGAAATCTCAATGATGTACCTCATAGAAATAGAGCATGCAATCATGAAATTCATTTGGAAGAATAAGAGATCCAGAACAGCTAAAGCAATCCTTAGCAGGAAGAGCCAAGCAGGGGGAATCACAATAGGAGACGTTAAACTATACTACAGAGCAATAGTAACAAAAATGACATGGTATTGGCACCAAAATAGGTAGATTAATGGTACAGAATAGAGGACACAAAGACAAACCAACATAAACTACAGTTTTCTCATATTAGACAAAGGTGCCAAAAACATACAATGGAGAAAAGATGGCCTCTTCAACAAATGGTGCTGGGAAAATTTGAAATCTATATCCAGCAAAATAAAACTAAACCCCTATCTCTCACCCTGCACAAAACTCAACTCAAGGGCTCCGGGTGAGATCTGGCCGGGAGCGGAGCTGGTTGTCGGCTCCAGCGGGGAGTTTGGGCCCTTCGGCGCCATTCTGCAGCTTCCCTGGCGGAGAGAGACCGTCTTCAGTTGCCCGAGCCCTTAGAGCTGAGCTCAGGCCTTGGGGGGGGGGGGAGTGTGGCAAGAATGGAGGAAGGATAGATAGCATAGAGGGAAGGAGGGTTGGGGTCGGGGTGGGGGGTAAAAATAATAACAGAATGTGTGACAGATATCATTGCCCTGTGTACATGCATGAACACACAGATGGTGTGACTCTACTTTGTGTACAACCAGTGAAACAATAGCCGTACTCCATTTGTGTTCAATGAATCAATAAGTAAATAAAAAAAAAAAAACTCAACTCAAAATGGATCAAGGACTTAGGAATTAGACCAGAGACCTTGTACTTAACAGAAGAAAAAGTAGGTCAAAATCTTCATCACATCAGCTTAGGATCAGACTTCCTTAACATGATTCCCAAAGCACCAGAAATAAAAGCAGTGATCAATAATTGGGATAGATTCAAACTGAAAAGCTTTTTCAGAGCAAAGGAAACAATCAACAATGTGAAGAGAGCCTAAAGAGTGGGAGAAAATCTTTACCACACACTATAAAGAGATCAAAAAACTTTACACCAAGAACACAAATAACCCAATCAATAAATGGGCTAAGGAAATGAGCAGACACTTCACAGAAGGTCTACAAGCAATCAACAAATACACGAAAAAAATTCAACATCTCTAGTAATAAGTGAAATGCAAATGAAAACTTCCCTAAGATTTTATCTCATCCCAATTAGAATGTCTATTATCAAAAATACATGCAACAATAGGTGTTGATGAGGATATGGGGAAAAAGGTATACTCATACATTGCTGGTGGGGTTGCAAATTAGTGCAGCCACTCTGGAAAGTGGTGTGGAGTTTCCTTAGAAAATGGTGGAATGGAACCACCATTTGACCCAGATATCCCACTCCTTGGCCTATACCCAAAGGACTTAAAATCAGCATAGTACAGTGTTGCAGCCATATTAATGTTCCTAGTTATCCAATTCACAATAGCTAGATTGTGGAACCAACCTAGATGCCCTTCAAAAAATGTATGGATAAAGAAACTGTGGTATACATACACAACAGAATATTACTCAGCCACAAAGAAGAATAAAATTATGGCATTTGCAGATAATTAAATGCAGTTGGAGAATATCATGCTAAGTGAGATCAGCCAATCCCAAAATACCAAAGGCCAAATGATCTCTCTGATAAGTGGATGATGATACAAAACAGTGGGTGGGAGGGAGGCAAGAATGGAGAAAGGATGGATTGTATATAGAAAAAAGAGGGGTGGGGGGAGGAAAAATAATAGAATGAGACAAACATCATTACCCAATGTACATGTATGATTATGCAAATGGTGTGACTCTACTTCATGTACAACCAGAGAAACAACAGTGTACCCATTTGTGTACAATGAATCAAAATTAATTGAAAAAAAAAAGAAAAAAAGAAAAGATGGAATATATACTCAAGGCAGTCTTGTTCAGTCATACATAAGAATAAAATCATGGCATTTCAAGGAAAATGGATGGAACTACAGAACATCATGTTGAGGGAAGTAAATCAGACACAGAAAATCATGTATCACGTGCTTTCTCTTGCATCTTAAAATTAAAACTAAAAGTAAGTGGAAGAGGGATGATTAGGGACTGGGAACTGGGCTGGGGCAAGGGGACGTGGGAGAGAGGGGGAGAAGAGAGAGTGAGCATGTTCAATGCAGGATGTATGCATGTACAAAAACATCACAGTGAAACGATTAACTTGTACAATTATCACATTAATAAAAATGCACTTTGATAAGTGAAAGAAGCCAATCTGTAGACTATTACTATAATATTTCAACACTAAAGCATTCTGACGAAGGCAAATTCTAGAGATAGTAAAGAAAGTAAAGTAAGCAGTGGTTGCCAGGATGTAGCTGGCGTATCTGTGGAGGTAAGACACAAACAAACAAACAAAGGAATATTTAGAGCAATTCAACTATTTTATGTTATTACAATGGCAAATATATTGCAATATGCATCAAAAACCCTAGAGAACAACATACCAAAAGAGTAAACTTTGGCATAAACTATTGATCTTAGTTAATAATCAGATATCAGTATCGGTTAACTAATTATAATCACACTAATGCAAGTTGTTAATAATAAAGGGAACTGCTAGGGAAGGTGAATTTATAGGAAACCTGGATTACCAGCTCATTTTTCTGTAAACCTATGACTATTCTAAAAATAAAGTCTATTAATTAAAGCAGCTTCTAATGTTGGGTACAACATAGCAGTGGCAGAATGCCATTATTAGGCACTGTTAATGATGGAGTCCAAGTATGTTGCCCAAACCAAGAAGTAAACACCACCATGGTAGAACATCCGTGTGCCATTTCATACCATGAGTGTCAGGTAGTTCTTTGCCTGCTGTCTAACCTCAACATTACTGTTTATCATTGACATAATAAAGGCTGCCTTCTGTGACAATGACAGGGTAGTGTGTGTCCTCTGATAACTACTGACAGGCCTGCCTATGTAAGGGAAAGAACTGGACTTCGATGGTCACATACACAAATAAGCAAAGGAAGTACTTTCCTCGCCCAGTTCCTACCTCCACTCATTGTCTCCTAGATTTGGTGTCCTGATGTTGCACAAAAAATTTATTTCCTATTTTAACATGATCTTCTAGGAAGTTAGTTAGCCATTATTTCCCTTGAAAAGTTGTCTGTATAATAATAATAATAATAATTATACTAATAATGTAATTAATAACATTGACCCCTTAACATGTAATTAACATATGGTAAATAATTATTGAACTATAATTACTATTATGATATCAGTAATGTTAGTGACCAATTATTATATACAGTATACCAAATGCTTTTTACAATTAACATGTCTTTTACAGTCATAGTAATTAATTATGAAGCTAAGTGATTATTCCGTTTTTTGCAAGGGAAAAACCCAAGGATTTGAAAGGCTAAATAACTGGCCTGGAATTTCACAGCTAATAAGTACATAGCCAGATTTTAAACTAATGTAGTCTGACTTCTGATCTGTTTTGCATGGTGTCCATATGCTGTATCCAGATAGCTGCTTTCTGATATTCTAGACAAGAAAATTAACCTGCGATGCACTATGGTATGGTGGATACAGTAATGGCCAGGAAGTCAGAGTTCCTGCATAATTTTCTCTGTAGTAGCTTGCTTGAGTCATTAGAAAACTCAGTCCTCTTTAAAAGTATATAATAAAGCTAAAGCTAAATATCTCCCAAAATATTATGAATATCCCTTGAGAACTTTTTATATGAATAAATAAAAATGTTGTTTTAACTGAAAACCACTCTGTACATATACACTTATATTGAGATATGATAAAGTAAAAGCCTAGATGTTAAGGCTATGGGACAAAGTGTTTGATAAATGTATACATCCCTGAAGCCAAAACTCCATTAAAGATTTGGAACCCAGCCAATACCCCAGAAGTTCCCTCATCCTCCTTCCTGTCTACCTTTCTCCAGTGATTACCAAACAGAAGTTCTTGAACTTCATTAAAATGTAATGATATTGTCTGTACTTTTAGATCTTCTTAGCCATTTACAACACTTCTGAGATCAATCCATTTTTGCAGGTATAACTAATTATTAGCAGTTTGTTTCCTCTAATTTCTATGTAGTATTCCATCATGCAAGTAGAACAAATTTGTATATTTTCCAATTTAAAATATTAATTTCCTTACAATAATTTTCTTCAATGAAGAAAGGTAAAATGTACAGTTATTAACAATGCATTGATAGACATGTTATTATTTCTTCTCTTCAAATAGGATTGGAATTGCTGGAGCTTAAGGTAGGTGTTTAACTTAAAAAGATACTGCAACTTTTGCACGGTGGTTTATCAATTTGACACCAATTCTCCTGGGAATGTATGAGAATTCCATTTGTACACTGTCCTTTCCAACACTTGGTACTGTTAGTATTTTAACTTTAGTTCTCTTCATAGGTGTATTCCGATATCTCATTGTGGCCTTAATTAAAATTTTCAGATGAAAATAACATTGAATAAGTGTTTGTGTTTATGTCTTCTCATATAACCTTATTGTGGAAATATTACAGTCATAATCATTCTTGGTAATTTTACTGTAAAGATAAACAAATAGAGTAATAGAACTGAAAAGAAATTTCAGAGATAGACTATACATTTTATGTAATTCTTAGCAAAGTTAGAAATGTATTTAATGGCTAAAGACTTTCAACAACTGACTATGTGGAAAAATATTAACCTTAACCTATGAAAACTTTCATCCTGTGAATTGGCAAAGATGTCTTACCCAAAATGAAGAAATGCAGACCAGAAAAGAAAAATTAACCAGTCTTTAAAAATTTAAAAATTGCTTCTCATAAAACATATTGATAAGAAAATGAAAAGTCAAGTCAGACAGAGAAATAAATATTTACAACATATCTGATAAGGCATTAATATCCAGGTTATATAGATAACTCCAACAAACCAATTTATATAAGAAGGTCTAAAAATTATAGGAACTCCTAAAATCTACATATATTCTGCTTAAGAGTTCACATGAAACATCAAATATCATGCATATTATTCTTTCTCTGAAGTCCTTGAGGCATCTGTATAATACTTCTTGAGTTGAAAATGAATACTTAAATGTTGACATTTAAAACAGCAGTCCAGATAAGAGAACAATTTTTATTTTCTCCTCTGTGACTCTTTTTGGGGAGCCTCAATGGCAAACAAGAAAGTGCTTCCTAGAGCTAACCACACCATCCAGATGTCACAGCCATTTATGTTGTCCAAAGATTCACTGAAAGCAATGTTTACCCCTGTGCCTGGCTGGTATGTAAGCTAATGGAGTGTTAGTGATTGGTTTGATTCCACTTGAATTGTGATTGAAGTAGGAACAGTCCAGTTCTATGATCAACTTCAACAAACCCTTATTTCTGTGGAAAAGCAAGACAGAAATATGCCTGAGTCTCAGATTTCAGCAAATACACACTCTCTCAGCTCCCATGGACTTGGGAAGAAAACTTTAAATGCAGTACAAAATAACACATCATTTCTGATTAAAACACAAGATCATCATTTTCCTACAGTGCATGTCTTACCTTATACACATAAATATCTTACCATGCCTCTGAAGAACCAGAGGAAAGATTGCAGAAAACAGCTTATTCACCACCTTTTGGGAGCCATGGTTCTTGTTCCCTTACATTTTCACAATACTTTGCTCATTAACTATTACCTCAATTAATTTCATTGCCTTAACTTATTCTCCGCACAAATTATACATTTCATTAAAAAAATCTACATATTGGTTCTTTGTTTCAATAATACAATAATTCCTAGAATTAAAATATTAGTCTTTATGTGTTGATTTTGACTGAGAACATTCTGAAGGGTTGCTTCCTTTAAAAAAATTGCATTCCTAAATATGAACACTCAATTACAAATGGCTTTGAAACATATTAATTCATAATTTGGAATCTTATGAAAAAATAAGATGAATTTTATAGATATTCCAAGAAATCATTTGGTATCACAAACACTTCATAAGCCTCTGTTAACAGTGATGTGGGTATTTACATGTGTGTGGGCTTGCACAAGTGTGTGGACACATACACACATAGAATATTTATGAATTCAGTACCACTTCCATTCTACCCATGCCTAAGTCATAGGGACCACATAACCATGTAGACTTAGTCTGAGAATGTTTTTCTTATTTTTTTTAATGTTTCTTTTCTAAGTGGAAATAAATCTAAAGATGGTATGAAGTCTCTGGGTTCTCTGATATTAAATGATATATCAATTTATTGTTCCTTTATGGACATTTGAGGTATTCATTAAATGATACCCTTTGGGAAAATTCTAATTATCTGAATATGCTCAGAGGAATAAGATGTATCTCATTGGATTGTTAACAGTCAATGATTTAAATAATTTAAGTAGTCGATGATTTAAGTCCTATAGTTACATAAATTACATACATTCAATTGTGTGGTGCTCATGTAGGATATAGAACAGGAAATTAACAATTTCTAATTTCTAATTTTTCCACTTCCTATATAACAAAGTTCCGAATACAAAGCAGAGTTTTCACTGAGGGAACAAAGGTGGAGGATCAGAAATTTTCAATTCTTTCCACATAGTTCTTGTTTCTGACATTGCTTTCAATCAGATCATCACAGAGCTTAACGGGGCTTTAGAGATCACCTTATCCAACACCATTTTCATTGTAAATTCTGAAATTTCAAGAGGATAATCCTCTGAACAAATGCATTACAGCAGAGGAAATATCTTGATTATGTTTCCAATGAAGTTAAGATTCTAATGAGAGTATTTAATTATTAAAAGGTATTCTATAAGCCATTTATACCACTTATAATTCAGAAGAGTCACAACAGAGAATTTCATATGAATTGTATTTGATAAAAAAATACAAATATTTATGGGTTTTGCTATGATGTTATAAAATCCATGTTAATAATTCTGACATTTAAATGGTTCTTTGGAAAACATGAAAGCAGTTACTCATAAAATATAGCAGAAATATTAAATTTTTTTTAGCTTAAATTCTGTTAAACTAGCAAACTCAAATTTGCTATTAAATAAACCATATATGAAAGAAATAAACTACAGCAGCTAATAAGGCAAATTATTTTCTCTTAAATGCAAACCATGAAGTTTTAAAAATTATATAATTCTATATTCAAGGACATCTATATTCAGTAAAAGAGTCTTAGACCCTTCATTGAAAGATATAAAATATATATTATATTTAAGGCCTCATTCCAGGAGAGTTTGTGTAACTCTCCTCCATAATCCATCTCAAGGTTTTAAAATCCTTTTGTCAGGAATTTCTTCTCCCTATCTAACCTACATCACTCATGCTTCAGTTAAGTCCATTACTTCTTGTTTTTTTCTCAGTAAAAATTGAGAACTGCTGAGGTAGAGTTGATTTAGAGATTGAGTTGACTTGTATCCTGGATAATTATCTCTCAGAAGAGAACATTTTAAAAACAGAGCAATTTGGGTAACATAAATGCAATTAAATATAGTGAATTAAAATGCTAAATAATTTTCACTCAATTTATAAAATTTTGAGAAGTAGAAGATTGGTGATAAATTAAATAGTTCTTGGTTTAATATTGTCAGTTCCTTAGGTAAACATTGGTAAATGCTTTCATTACATCAAAAACAACAGAAGGAGAAAAAATATGTAAGCATATTTTCAGAAATTTCAGAATACATAGAACTCTTTCTAGAGAGAGGGAACATTTTTTTTTAATTTTTTAAAGTATGTGTTTCAAATTTCTTTCATTTATCCAAGTTTATTTCTAAAGGAATATTACAGTTCCTATTAAGGTTGATAAAACTTGGCCACCATGTGATTACAATATATTAGGGAAGATGGTAGACACATGGACTGGAATCAAAACCTATGTGCTTACTTACCTGAGTATTTTGGTTCAACTGAGTTTATATGCATGGCGTGCTTAGCCCTCTACAGTTAACTCAGTAGCTCTATATCTATGACTTTCATCCCTTATGAGGAGTGAGAAATCTTATCTTGAGAAGAAATGCGGCAGAGGATGTAGAGATCACTCTGAGAAAAATTATACTTTACAGTCCTTATAAATCTAGAGACTCCTATTGTACCTATAGTTGATCTGAATCTGCATATAACCATGGAGAAAAGTTAGCAAGGTTACACTAAATGTGGAACACTTTATCCACAGCAAGAAAAGCAGAGCTTTAGTAAGAAGGGAAAAGTCACTTTTAAGAGATTAGAATTCAAGCAACCTGGGTTAATCAGGATGCTGACATTCCAAATCCTTTGTACTTGACATGACTTTGCAGGTTCAGTGTTGAAAAAAGAAACTTTTTTTTTTTCTGTTTTTTTTTTTTTTTTTTTTTTTTTTTTACTTCTACCACTGTCCAACTTGAAATCAAAATTCTTAGAAATATTCTGAGCAAAATTTGTCTCAACCCCCCTTCCCAGCTACAACATCAATATATTTCATGCAATAGAGTATATTTTTCATTCCCTTCTGGACAATTGTTTTGAACTTTAAAAGAATTTGTGTGTGTGTGTGTGTGTGTGTGTGTGTGTGAGAGAGAGAGAGAGAGAGAAATTTTATATCAAAATATAATCACAAAAAATTTCTACAAGATAAAAATTCTCTCAATCTCAAAAAGGGGTAACACAACAAATAACAAATAACTTTTAAATCCAGAAATATATTTCCAAACCCACACAAACTCTATAATAGAAAATTAAGATTTTATTTTCTCAAAACATAGATTATGGACCATTTATCCTGGACAAAAGTACAAGAGTACAAGAATGGGTGAACAAGATCGGAGTGCTTGCCCTTTCAGTTAAAGGCAATCAAGTGCCTTATTTAAAGCAGAGCACAGTCTTTTCTAGGTATGACTTGCTCCCACACCTCGAATAATCCACTTCCTCAATAGAAGAGAATGATGCGTGGGGGAAACTAATGGAAAATTACGAGCTGAGAATGGGAGCAAGCTGTGTTCTTGACCTCTATACTTTTCCTTTTTACTGTGCAATTGCACTATTATTGCTTTCATCACTGCTATTTATGGTATTTTTTGTGAACAATTTTTTGATGTACTATTATTCTTTCTGCCACTTTCTATTGTATTTATTCCTTTTAAACTTTCAGTTTTTTCAGATGTGATTTTATTTTATTGAAAAAATGGTAAGGACATACTTAAAATGATGAGGAAGTTGAGACTTTACCTGCATATCTTAATGTATTGATTTAAAAGCATTAACTTTTTGGCGTGAATTGAGTTCCTCAAAGGGGAAAAAAATCAATACCTAGGGAACAAGTGAAACACTCTGGCAAAGGTTAGTAATATTATGGTGAACCAAAGCAAAAAGGTTTATGAATAAGAATTTCATAGTCCAATGCATACAAATTCACATAAATATATTGCTATACAATAAAAATTCACATTCCAGCAATCAGAAAAAATTAGGCTGAATTTTTTGATCTATTTATAATTCTGACTTTCAGAAAACTTGGTAAAATAAAATTCATGCTTACTTAAATAAAATATTTTGATAAAACAAAGTGGGAAATCAAACCTGATAGGCATTTTAAACTGGGATGAAATTTGTAGTCTCAGCAATGGTTCAAATATTATCAACCTAATTTCCAATTTAAGTTTATGCATAATATATACTTCAAGTGTTATACACTGTATAAAAATAAGGTAACACCCAATGGAAATCTAGTATTGCCTTCATTAGACATTATTGTTTCACAAACAGTTTATTTGTTCCAGAAGATGTTTATCTATTTGTTTTAAATGCTAAGCATTATAATATAGACATTAGGATAAGGATAAAATATATATGGAGTCTTACAGAAATTCCATAAGAAATATTTTACGGATGTGATACTGATTATTATAAAGATAAAGGGAGGAAGTTTATTTAAAAAAATTTCAAAATCCCTGAGGTTTTCAGAGAATTCTTAATTCTTAGTTAAGGTACAGAGGAAAGGGAGAATTGCAGAAAGTAAACTAGTACACAAACTGCTATACTGATTGCATGTGAAAAGTTAACCCCCTTTTACTATCCATCTAATATCAAATCTGAATTCCCATTATCCCATCTGCATGGACCTAGCCAGGCCCAGGCACACCTGTCAGCAAACTGTTCCGCTCATCCCTTTGCATCTGGAATATAAGGTATTCCTCTTAAGCATTTATATCTTTTTCCTTCTGAATCTCTCAGCAGAAAAGGTATAAATAGAGATTATTTTTAATGCCTATAGGTAAAAAACATAAAAAAAAACACTCACACATATATAAACACCAAAAACAATATAAAACACTTGACTCTAGTTAGCTATCAAATCTATAAAAAAAAATCAATCTATTTCCCTGACTCGATGGTCATATCCAACATGTGATTACTGTCATATAGTAAGACACCGTGATCCAGGCTTACTTCTGCTTACTGGTGAGAGTCTAGGACTATGTTACCGCTTGTGTTGAATGAGGTAAGTATTTGAAACATTCATACAAATAAGCAAAATTTATGAGTTTAAAATGGTAAGCTAATCTCATCTCTAAACATACTCAAATATTCCACTTCCATTGAATTTTACATATTTGTATTCAAAATACATTTGATGTTTTTATTTCTGAGGCTTTTCTAAACATTTACATTAATTTTGATGAGTGAACTTATTGATTTTGCCAAAAAAGTTGAAATGGAAAAGCTAGAAGCATGCAGCTCCAGTGCATTAGAACATATAGCTAGTAACTGGTTTAAATAGTTCCTTTCAGCTTAGAGTTCTTGAACATATATTTTTTCAAAATATTCACATGAGACCTCAATGACAAATATGTTTGTTGGAAAGAAATTGAGATCTTTGGATGATTCTTTAAATCATAGTCATATATATCAAAGCTCACTCTTAAGGTTTATTACTGATTCATGTGTCTTTCTAAAACATTTTACTCTAGATGACCAAACAACATGGATAATAAAACCAAGACCAATGATGACATCATTAAAAATGGTAATTAGATTTGTTCTGATCTAATAATGTATTTTTTGGTATTAATTAAGTCAGTCCTGTAAGTGTTTGTCACTCTTATAAATGTTTATCACAGGTAACCAGGAATCATTACAAAAGAGATTGTGGAGTTCAGGGGAAACCATAACCACTAGCACATTAAACAGATCCACTCTCATTTATTTCTGACAGTTCACCAATATAATTTCAAGAGCACAAGTGTTTATTATTTAGTTATCTAGCCAGAATTCTCTATGTATAAGAGGTAAAAGTGTATATAGAAACAACTATTTGTGTTAACATTTGGACTGCTATGTGCCTCTGCTTGTAAAAATAAGTTTTTAAAAAATTATATTTTAAACACTTCAACAAATAGCCTTCTCAAAATGTTTAGCATTTTTATTTTTTACTTTATTTGTTGCTCTTATTACTTTGCTTCACTTCCTTCTTTGGTTTTCCTTAGAATTTGATTCTGAATTATAAGTTTACTTTATGCAAATTGAAAGTTGTCTACTTATATTAAAATTGATTATTTCTCTGTATTTCTCCAAATCCCATCAATCAGCAAAATGACTAATTGGTAAAACAAAATTTTCTCAAAGCCACTATGGATTTACAACACACACACAGAAAAATATGAGTCTTTTATAAGTTCTACATAAATGTCCTTAATGATCCATGGCATAGTATACGGCATCGTATAACAGTCTATGTGGTATGTGGTAGAGATTCAATAAATGTTTGCAGAAATAAGGTGGAATTGGAGAAGAGTCTATTTATAAAGGATAAGTGATACTGAATAAAGTGCCCTGCCCTGGATATCAACTTCATGGCATTTTAAATTCTCTCATCATGTATGATTCACATCCTCAGATGAATTAGAAATAAAACAGGGAAGAAAAAAATCCAAAGTAATAATGAGGAAAGATTAATTATACTTCTAAACACCATGAAAGCAGGAAGTTTGGGGAAAGGGAAGTTTGTACTTTCAATGACCTAGGGCATCCATTTCTAATAACTTCATAATGACAATTTTCTTTGTAAACGAATCCCTTTTCATGCATGCTATTTTAGATTGATCAGAGAATCCTTTGAAAGGTGGAAATTCATCCCTGGCTTTTAATCAACTTGTACATTAGGATAGAATTTTAGGGCTGATTTGATTTCTTTTCTCATCAGGCTATGAACTATTAACTAACTTAGTCCCAGCCAGCTGTAAAAAGAAGAAAATATCTTCTGTGTGGCTTTCTTCTATGAGAAAGACACCATTTCAGAATGGCTCCAGAAAGTAAGTGCCCCCAACAAGTTTTCTTGTAGTAAGCCTGTAGATTGAGTTTCACTACATCTAGGTTTTGTTGTTTTTTTTTTTTTTCCTTTTTCTTTTTTTCCTACTCCAAAGTGCTGGCATTTCAGTTCAACACACAGCCAATAAGGCGGCAAACTGTTGACATCTGTGGTTGATTGCTTTTCCTCCTCCACTCTTTAAAACTAATTTATTCTTTAACAATTTGCTTATTGTTTCTTGCAGTCATTTTTTGAATGTCTGCTGTGTGCAAAGCATATAAGCTATGAAATCATCTTCAGTTTAGGGAGGGATTTAGAGAAGTAAACAAATTATTGCTCACTTTATTGGGATAAAAACTGTAAGGGAAGCAAATGCAAAAAGGACAAGGGTGACATAGAGTTGTTTTCAGAGAAATGCCTACTTGAGTAGGTATTTGCCAGAACAAAAGCAGACTTGGGAAATGGCAGAAGTGAGGCAAAAGATTATTTCAGCCAGAGATTATGGGTCTTGGAAAGTCAAAACAGTGTAAACAGGATAGAATAATCTGAGAACAAATGTGATTTGAAATATTACCTGTTTGGAAGAATAAGTATTATGTACTCTGTCAATCTAAATTTTATAGTGAAAAGAAGATAAAAGCATCAAGAGATATTGGGCCATCAGGAACAATGGTGGTAAAAATAGAATTGAACAGAAGATAATATTTAGCTAAATAGAAAGTGAGATATTAAAACCGATAATGAATTGGAAGTTTCAACTCATAAAAACACCATATGTTAGGTATTCCTTCTCAAAAACATTTTAAAGTCAAGTTTGGTATTAAAATACAATCAATAAAAATCATTTCTTTTTTGCATTTAGAGTGAATTTTGGTGGATTTCAGCCATGAAAGTTGTTGGGGAATGGTTTTCATCCTCACAAAGTTGAGGGATAAAATGCAACCCATTCATTATATTAGAAAGCTCTGGTTTTTACAGATTTGAAATCATCATCTTCTTGTTTTTATACCAAACTGTCACTCTCAAGGAATCTAAAATTTGATTATTGTGAGATCTCAGATCCATTCTGAATGAACAACATTTAAGAAAAATTATTTTGTACAGTATTGATGCATATCCCTAAATTTGGTTTACCTCTGAGTTTTTCAATGTTCTGGAATGCATTGGTTCATAGTGGTGATGAGCTCGTATTCATATCAGCAGAAATCATAGTTAATGTGCCAGGAATCTGGAATATGATTTCAAACATAATTTTTAACACTCAAACGTCTAAAAGGAATATACCCACCTTGAAGGTTCAAATCAAGAAACATGTGGTATTCAAGAAGACAGTGGCATAAATAATACTGCAGCTTTCCCTAAACTTAAGGGGTTTCCTTCCTGCCTTTCTATCATTACACAGCAAAGCTCTCTTTTGACTGCTATCTTCCTGAGATAGAACACGAGCTGTGAGGTTGTGAAGTAAGCAATCTGACAGTGCAGAAAGAAAGAAAAATTCAACCCAAAGCACAAGCCACTCACTCATTTAATGGGGCTGGTCCTTAACCTTCAATATCATTATACATAAATTTCTCTCTTTTGAACCCCTCCCCAACCTTTAAATAAAACAGCTATGGGAAAATAAGTGGCCAATGTCTTTGATGTGATGCCTCAAAAATCTGTCTTTATAATGGCATAGAACATTACATGGAACCAGGAAATCAGAACTTTTACAGCAGTAAAATTCACAAAGAGTATTCTTAGAATGAAATTGAGAAAAAGAAAAGACAGAGACTTTAGATTGCACAGTAGCCATCATCCGATGTCAAGCTAAGAGATAATGAGCAAAAGTTCAATGATAATAGAAACAATTTCAAAATACTTCAGGCACTGTAGGTAGAATTTTAAACACACACAGGCATGCATACACACCCCTCAAACTGGAGATGACTCAGATTCATACATCATGGATAACCATACTGAAATTCAGTGAGAGACCCATGAGAGCCCAGAAAGCTGCTAAATATTCAATTACTTGACTATATATGCCTTCAAAGTGAAGGGTTTGGAGAAAGTGCTCCAAAAGATGAGAGAAAAAGTAGATAGGGCTATTGGTTAGAAGAGTGGAGTGGAAAACAATGCCAACCACTAGGTAAGGGCCAGCTGTCTTCACCTTCTCTCCTTGCCAACAGATTACAACAAAGACGTAGCAAATAACATAGAAAAAGGCAACAGATGAACAAAATGGGCATTTTTTGTTTCTTTGTTTATATAACACCTTACACATTCTTCATTTATCAACATTTTCTGCCATTCAACCTCCAAAACATACCTGTATCAGTTCACTTTGGTGCTGTTCATGTTACCATCATCCAAGCCTTCAGGATCTGTGCCTTCACCACTTATATAGTTTCTCAAATGGTCTGATTGCCTTTTCTGTCAGGCTGCCCACCTCTCATTCTCCATCCAATTTCCAAATGATCTTTTTGAAACTTAAAACAGACAGCGCCATCCCACACAGTTTGGTGTGTGCTCTGGTTTGAATTTTTTGTTTCCTCCAAAACTCATGTTGAAATTCAACTGCCATTGTAACAATATGAAGAGATGAGACCTTTAAGAGGCGATTAGAACATAAAGGCTTCACCCTAATGGGCAGCATTGGTGCTAGAATAAAAAGATGAATTCAGCTCCCCTTTGCCCTCTCTGACCCTTCCATCTTCTGCCGTGTGAAGATTCATCCTTTCCCCCCTCTGGAACACAGATGCAAGGTGCCATCCTGGAAAAAGAATAGCCTCATCAGACACCAAACCTGCCTGCCAGACCATGATCTTAGATTTCCCAGACTCTAGAATTGAGTCAATAAATTTCTCTTCTTTATAAATTACCCAGCCTAGATTTTTTGGTATAGCATCAAAAAATGGAGTAGGATAATGTGTATAGTTCTATGAATCTTCGCAAATGGGTGGAGTCATATATCAACCACAAAAATCAAGGAAGTAGGGCAGGAAAAGGAAGGAAGACAGGAATTTTACAAAATGAAATTAAATAAGAGTAATTGTTCAGCTTAAATGTGATCCTGTGAATTCTTTAAGCAATAGGCATTTACATCTCAGTGGCACTTGAATGAAAATAAGGAGACAGCCATGTGAAGATTTGGAGGCAAAGCCCTCAAGGTATAGGGAATAGATCCCTAAGGATAAGTTGTATTACGTATGAGTGATGGAATGCTTAGTGGGACTGGATTACTGTGAACAAAGCAAAGACTAGTATAAGATGAACTTGGGGAGGTGGTAGGTCCAGCTCTTATAGAACTTCACTGGTATAATGAAGAATTTGGATTTTTTTCCTAAATGTCATATCAGAGAAGTGTCATGTTTTGATTTATTTAGATGATATTGCTACTGGGTGATGAATATGGGCTAAATTGAAAAGAAAAAGAGCAGAATCAGATTGTTCAGCCGGAATTACTCTAGTGGTAGGCTGGGTCAGAATCATGCCATTTCTAGCAGGCAAGAATGAAGAAGATGGAAATGGCTGAACTGGAGATACATTTTGGAGGCTTTAGAGAAAATATTTTCTCTTTGATTGAACACAATGGTGGTATTTGGAGTGGGGAGGAAAGAATACATTGGTATGTCTAATTAGAGCCCAAACAAATGGAAAGGAAGACATTCATGGAGATAAATTAATACCTAGTTTAGACTTGCTAAATTTAAAATTTATTCATGACATTTAAGCATATAATTGTATAAATCATGATATAATTTAATTGTCATTTAAAATAAACATATACATATATACACACACATACATCTATAAGTTTTTTTTCTATTCTCAGTTCAAGTGACCCTCTTGAGGAATATTACTTGGTGGCTACAGTTTCAGAGATATGCATCCCTCTGTCC
This sequence comes from Glaucomys volans, assembly GCA_020662805.1. NCBI lineage: Eukaryota > Metazoa > Chordata > Mammalia > Rodentia > Sciuridae > Glaucomys > Glaucomys volans. Next base: position 251,231 of record JAJEJO010053056.1, on the reverse strand, counting down.
TACATTCATCTCTAATATCCTAAATAATAGCAGCCCTAGCAGAGTTCATGCCCTAGGATATAGTCAGCTAATGGATTTTAAACATCTGGGTTTTTTTCCCATATTTTGATTTTTTGAATCATATTTTACACAAAGAAAGACATTCTAGTGTAATATTTTGAAAATATCAAAGAATCAGACAACCACATTAGCTTAAAAGGAGCAAAACCAGCAGGAAATAAAAGGCAAACATCAAAAGACAGAAAAGGTTATAACGGACAATTTGCCTTCACAGAACGTCCAAATGCAGGTGATGCAGATGTTCTCCTGATGTCAAGTGGGCTGCTTTGCTTTCAATCACTTCATATTTTATTAAATATGCTTCAAAATCTTTGCCTTTATGTAACAACATACTCTCACCTTTACTGCCTTTAGTCTATATTTGGGGTATTTAAAAAAAATGATTCTTTTTTTCTTTTCCCACCCATATCACAAGGATTTTTTTATGGACTTCTACTTTTGTTCATATAGGGGTGTGTGTGTGTGTGTGTGTGTGTGTGTGACTTGCAAGATTGCATTTGAATGAAGCTCTGGATACATGGTCTTCAATTACCAGTTATTTTTGAACTGACAAATGGTGTAGGCAAAATCATCATTTTCTACTCAATGTGTATCAATCTTTTTTCTATAATCTGAACCAGACCAAAGCCAGAACTATTTTTTTTCTATTCTCAAGGAATAGAAACACAAGCAAATCTCAGGATTATTAATGCTGATCTTTTCAATGAAATAAGTTCACTAATAGAGTTGATACAGCTAATCTTTTTCTCTGGGCATTTAGTAATCCTGAGTTGCATGTTGTGTACTCAAAATAATGATTTATTAAGGTTGCAGACTTTTATTAAAACACACAAAGTTAAGACAATGTATTGTAAATTTTAAAATATTACCCACCATAACAAGGCAATGCCATCTTGAAATAACTTACTATTTATTTTACTCATATATCCATTAGCAATACAAAATTATCAAGCACTTCAATTACACACATTCCTGTCAACTCCTGCTCATATATAAACACCTTGGACACAGAAAGCCACATAGTGCCAAAGACAGAAGTTTTACAGAAGAGAGAAGGCTCATCTTTTAAGAGAATACCATGAATTGGTGAATCCAATCAGCAAATACTTTCCAATATATGTGACCTCATGATTGTTGTTTGAGTGTTATTGATCTCATATATTTTCAAAGAAGTGATATTTAATTGAGAAATATATAGAGGACTTTTCAGCAGAAGAGTGATGCAGTCTTATAGCCACAATGGACAAAGATAAAAGGCAATGCAGATGAATGGAATATTTAAGGCCAGTCAAATCACAATAAAACAGAGGATGTTTTGTCCAGATCAGCAAAGCAGTAGTGCAACATTACAAGAAAAATAGAGAAAGAGCACTTGAACCATTTGCTATGAGTCTTTGTTCAAGCAGGTTAACAATATACTATAGATTGGTTGGCTTATAAATTAACAGGAATTTATTTCATATTACTTTAGACTCTGTAAATCCAGCATCAAGACTTCTGCATAGTTAGGTTCTGGTCAGCTCAATCTTTGATGTTGCAAAAAACTTTCTTTACTTGGGTCCTCACACAGCTGAAAGAGGATGAGAAAGCTCCTCAGGGTCTCTTTTATAAGGGCAATAATCCCATCTTTAAGACTTTCTCCTCATGAACTAATTATCACCCAAATCTCCCATCTCCTAATATTATCACATTGAAGGTTAGGATTTCAACATCTGAATTTTGAGAGGACACAGAATCATTTAGTCCATTACACTATGGGTAACAGTAACACAAACTATTCTAAATATAGATTGTAAACCAAACTGTAAATTAGATATACCAATATAGAAGAGGCAGAGTTTTTCATAAACTTAATATTTTACTGAAAATAAAACTAGACAATTGCAAACAAATTACTAATAAAAATATTGTTACTTAAACCTTTTGGTAACTTCATTAAAGCCTCAAATGATATTACCTTCCTTACCAATTATATTTTGATTGAACTGATTATTCATACCACTTATCTATAGAGGTTAAAGCAAACTTGTAAAAGTTCAATGATAATTTTGTTTTTTTAATGTGAAAGGGATTTTGCATAATTGAAGGTATGCATTACATGATTTCACATGGAAAATGCTTTCTTCAATAAGGTATTGATAACTTACATCATTAAATCATTAGAGATATTATTTTTTAAGGGGATTAGATCAGTTTTAATGCTTTTAGTATCATAATTAAAATGATAATCACTATTGGTAGTGTATTATACTTGGTAATTTTTTCCCAGTTTCTTCAAGTTTTAACCTGTTTGATGTTCTAATTTTTCAGAGAACATAATAAATCTGCATACATATGTAGATATGTAAATACATAACTTATATAACATAGTAAATCTGTAGATCCTTGAGACATAAAGCCTTTTCTTATTTTTTAAAAATATTTAGGATTCTTATATTACAAGCAGAGAAATGATTATGTCAGGATGTTATGTATGTACTATAAATTAAGCACACAAAATTTTTCTATTGAGTGATAAGAAAAGTTTTCTTTATGTTCTCTAGTTATTTAATTATAAAGACCAATTGTTTTCATTGATCTATGCATTAACCACATTTTTAAAATGGTATGTATCAAGCACAGGTTTCTAATATTAAAAATAACCAATTGATAAATATCAAAACATTCTAAGAAAATAATTTTGTAGGCCTTTTCTTAAAAGTAGTATATATTATTCAAATTTACCACACAATATGACAATTGAAATGCAGTTAAGTTGACTTATACTAAGGTCTATATATTGAGGGACCTATGGTTCATTTTCTTATTTCCATTTTGTTTAGTTGGAATGGTTAAATTAGGCCCTATATGATACAGAAGCTGAAGGTTTCGCTCTTTATGCATTTTAAAATTCATTTTCATAGCTAAATTTTAGTGAGATAGGGTGTGATGCCCAATTCTATGAGTGGATATTGTGTAAGTATCTTATCCTCCAAAATTTCAGATAGACTTACCTACAACAGATGTATACAGGAGTATAGAGGAGATATGAAGAGTAATTAAGCTAAAAATAAGAGTGATGTTCATGATATGATCACCAAACAAAAGAAAGAATACTTCCATCAATATGGAGTCAACCCTCATTTTTTTGCTTGGAACCTAGGCAATAAGTCCAGAGTTAGATATACACACTCACAGAAACACACACACACACACACACACACACACACACACACCATATATATATAGCAATTCTGAAGATGCACCATTATAAAGCAAGTGCTGATACTGTGATTCAGTATACTATGGTATACTGAATACCATAGTATACTATAGTATACTATGAAAAAAGTGAAATATTCAGTTGTGAAAATATTCAACCTGTTTGATCAAATGATGATGTGGGAACATATTTGACTCCCTCAGTTGCCAGGAGCAAGGAAGTAAAGTGGGATCTTGTCAGTAGCCAAGTTATGATCTAGGAAGTATCACTCTCACCATCACCACACCTATTACTAGCCAGGCATTCTACAGGAACACCAGGACTTGGGAGTTAAGATGAAATAATGGGGGTGCAGATGGTTAATTTGCTAAAGTGGAACTTTGTCCACTACATACCAATGGATACCTTTTTTCAAAAAATTCTAGCAAAAACTGTGGCTTAATTTGATCACTTTAACGAGGGTTCAGGAAGAGATGGGATATGATGTTAAAATGCCTACTTTCTGCCCCCAGATTCTCCAGCTCATACAGGGGTCAAATCAGACAAAGATGTTAAATCATCCAAGTTCCTACAACTTATCTCTGTCTGAGCAGGACGTCATCCTTATGTATTACTTTTAACCTTCTGATAATTCATACTGCTTTGTTAATTGAATGTGGGCTTAAATTTCCTTGCCAGTGAATTGTTAGATTTATTAGGGAAGGTTGAATTCATGTTTCCACAATGCTTGAAAGGAAAACCAAAATGGGCTCCAGAATATAGGAGCTTCCTAGTTTTATTAATGTCTTCTCCATTTCAACATTATTCCATTTAATTCTATGAATGAATTCCTATTTTCATAGACAGTAGCTGAAGTCATCACACAACTTCAGTTAAATCCTGTTTTAGTAAAATCACAAGATGGCCCATGGCCCTGTAGACAGTTCTTAATAAATTCTATAATCTGCTATGAGACACCATAAAAAGAAGAAATTATGATTTCATGTTTACATGGTGTCACTAGAATTAGTGCATGAAATTGTCTACCAATGATTATGGCTGTAATAGTTATCATTAGTAACTATTAGAAATTATTTTTCTGAAAAATATTCTATGGAGAAATTATATTAGTTTGAAAGCATAAAATGAATAGCACAAAGTAATTCGAAAATTTTTTATTGGTGAATTGGGAAAAAAAGCATTTGGAATTAATTATTAAAGAAGGAAACAATATAATATTCAAAATTGATTAAACCTATGATGATACAATCAACTTTACAATTTTTTCCAGACCCTTGGCTGGCCTTTCTAATTTACACAAAAGCCCTAAGCTCTCAGAGCTGACCCAAGAAGAATAGATATACACTCATCATTTTACTAAGAATTGTTAGGATTTTTTGAAAAATTCAAGAATTGCAAGAGAATAAAGTCAGTAATCTTTATAGACTGATTTTAAACCAACATGAAAAGTAATTATATGATCATGAACCAATAAAATGTCTGAAAACAAATGAAGAAAGTGCCCACAGATTCTAAATAAAGGTCATGGCATTTTAAAGTGTTTTTAAACCAAATCAAGTATTTCAGAATAGAACTAAATACATGTTTTTGTACCCAAAATAGTCCCAGAGAGTTCTGAGTTAGGACTTTCAGATCAAAGTTTTCTGCTAAAAATATGCTGAAAAAACCGTGTTGTGCAAACAAAGCTATAAGGTCTAGATGTTGCATTTTAACAGGACTGAAACAAAAGAGTTGGATCAAGAAATATATGTTTATTATAAAGTAATATTGCTTGAGGGACATTAAATATTAATTCTAGATTTAAAACAAAAAAATGCACCTATACTATTCAGTCAGACATCAAAGTGAGACCTTGACACGATAAAATATTTATATATAAATAAAAGTGTCCATAAAGGGATTTAAAGTTTATCCTCGCATCTGTCACTCTTACACTCCAACAGCAGAAGGTTGTCAACATGGCATAAGTCTACTTCCTTGACAGAATGATGTTTTGAAAATCACACGAAGTCCTCTGGTAGTAAAACAGTGCAGCATAGATAAGGGTTTGTCATCATCACCGCTGATTTAAAAATCGCCAAAAACATTCATAATTCATAGAGAATTTTAAAGTATGTTACATAATCATTTATTTATTAATTCAATTATAATTTATTTAGAATTCTAAAGCTAGCAATTCAACTGCTAGAAGATGTGTAAAGTTTGTGCTCTTCAGAAGTTTACAATCTCTTTGAAGGAAAATTAAGATAGAGAAATTAATGATTAAGAATATTTCAATTAATTTTAACTTGCACAAAGAAAGTTAATCAAGGTAAAATGAGAGGGCCTAACTTGCACAGGATGTTAGAAATCATCTAAATGTGCTTCATAGATGGAAGGGATTGTGTGAGATGTGTACATGATGTACAAAAAGCAAAACTTGATCTGAACCTTTAACAGCAGTTGCATTAATGACCTATTGCATTGACAACATTGACATACATCTTCAAGTTAACCTCACTTAAGATTGTAAAATAAGTATGACTTTGTGTTTCTTGTTTGTTTGCTTGGTATTTTATTAGACAATAAATGGAATCTCATCTCTGTTATAGTGAATTATTCTTCAATCATTCCTTTCATTGAACTTATTTTTCTCCATTTAACATACATTTATCAAATGCTTATTAATTTCCAAGAAGTCTTGGATGGAAGTCTGGAAACATAAGAGTAAACATTGCATGCAAAATCTTTTCCCTTTTTAATTCCATCACAGAACTTGTAGCAATAAAGAATAAATATGCCTATTTAAAACATTAGCTTAATTCCTCTCTCCTTCCCTAAAGTAAATTTCCTACAAGGTTAAGGGCTATGTTTATGTTGATAATTATATAGCTAATACTATCATGTAGTACTTATCTACAAAGATTTGAAGAAGGAAGTGGAGAAAAAGAGAAGAATAAAAGACAAGATAAGAGGAAAACAAGGATAAAAGATGGAAAGAAGGAAAGAAATCAACAAAGGAAGAAAAGGAAGAAGAAAGAAAGGAAAGGAGGAAGAAGGGAGGGAGTTGGGGTGTTTACTATTTATTGGCATTTACTATTTATTGTGCATAAACCTATTAAACAAACAATTCCTGTAATTTAAAAATAAACTAACAGATTAATGCAAGTACCTAGACAATTGAATGGCAAGATGGTTACTGCTATGGAGAAAATCCCAAATGAAATCCAATCATCCAGTTTAAGGAAGTAGTCAGAAAATAATAGTTGAAAGGGTAATGCTGAGTCCTCTCTCTAATGTTTGTCTTTGAATAAGCCTAACATAAGACTTTATGAAATTTAGGTGATCATTTCCAACTCTTTATTAGATCTTCACTATGGGCTGCTCAATAGTATTATAAATTCATTGTGTCCACAATTTTCTCAGTCTATTCTCTGTACCTGGTCCTAATGTTGATTTCTTGTATAAGTCATACGATCACCCATTGTTATGGTTTTGATCTGGAATGTCTCTCCAAAAGCTTGTGTGTTGAAAGCTCTATCCCCTATGAAATGATGCTCAGAGGTGGTATTTTGGGGAAGTGATTGGATCATGGGAAAGTGATTAATCCATTGATAGCTGAATGGACTATGGGAAAGTGGTGGAAACTAGGTAGTGGTGGGGCATCTTTGGAGAAAATAAGTCAGTGATGGCCTGCCCTTTTTCTGTTTCCCTGCTGTCATAGGCTGAGAAGTTTTCCTCTGCCACATCCTTTCTCCATGATATTCTGCCTCACCTCCAGCCTAAACAATAGAGCCAGTCAATCATGGACTGAAACCATGAGCCAAAATCAATATTTCCTTCTGTTATTTTCTCAGGTATTTGTCACAGCAATGGACGTCTCATTCATACATCTATCTTATTGCTTAAGCCAAAAACTTAAGAAAGAACCTCCCTTATTCTTAGTCCCTCTGTCCAAGTGATTTCTAAGTCCTAACAATTTTCATCCTAAATATGTCAGAAAAACACTTTCCCCTCCTTTCATATTTACATCGCTTTGTTTCTGACCTACCTTGTTTCTTTGCTAGATTATAATATGCTTACTTAAATAGACTCCCTATCCCATTCTTGGATTTTTCAGTCTATAGCATAACTGAAATTTTCAACATCCAACTCTTTGATGGAAAGATTTTAGGACTGACTTTCAGTAAAGATATATTTAGCCTGTTTCTTGTCATTTGTTCCAAAGTACCTGCCCAATCTTATGTTGTCTATGCTGTTTCACACTCAATTGCTTAAAAATTTTCCAAATAATTCCCCCTTTTTCTCACCTCCCTAGTCTTCCTTCTGTTGTTTAATTTGCCTGAATCACCCTTTGGACACATAATCCTTCACTTCTTCCAAACTCCCTTGTACAATAGTTTAGTTTCAGCAGCCATGTGTACCTCTTCGTGGTACTTACACAGTATAGTGTAGTAGATGATAAGTCTTCTCTGCTCAGTTGAAACTTCAGTCTTTCCCAGAAGGCAAAATATCTTCTTCAATTCACTTACGACAAGGTGTGGTCAATAGTTGGTAAATCAAATAGTAAATCAATGAAGGAATTAATTAGTAAATTACCCATAAAATTTAATTTATTGTTCCATTCACAAAATATCTTCAGTGGATAAGTTTATTTCTAAGCTATGCTCCAATTGTCAAACTTGTAATCTTTATTTAAAAAGTACAAAAATATTCTATTATCTTACATTTTATTTATTTATTATCTTTATTTTTATTTTATATCTTTATTTTATGTTTATTATTTATTTATTTATTATTTATTATCTTACATTTATTATTACATTTGAAGAGGAAGTTCATCTTTACTTTTTTCAGACAAAAGTTGTACATGAATGTGCACATTCCTATGGACATACTATTCAGAATATTTACTTTTTTTGTAATAGAAAACAAGAATTAAATAGGAAAGATATTGAAATGCAAAATTATATTGTTAATGTAATTGGTATGTCAATTAATGTTATCTGTAATTAGAATGTTTAAAACTGTAATATGTGTGAATAAAGCATTTTAAACTATACTGAGTTGTCTTGCCATTTTCTTTTAAGAGAACCCTAAATTCTAATTTACTCCAGGTGTGAGTTTAAATTTAGAAATTTAGTTAATATGGATTTAAAGGAGAAAGAGAATGTTGAGATCAACAATAACAATCTATCAGTACTAACCTGCACTTATATTAAAAAGAAAAATACAAGAGAGTTCTAAGAAGAAAGCAACAATAACAACAAAAACTTCTTTGGAAGTGTAAGTCTAGTAATGCTTTCTATGTCTTAATTAAATAAAAATTAGTCTAACTTATTTAGGAGATTATTTTGACACAATAAGCTAGAACAAAATATTAAGGCAAACTATTCTATTATCAAGCATATGCAAGAAAACAAAATAAACAACACGTGGCATTATAAACTGTAATTATGAGATGAGAAAGTCCTCAGAATGAATGTAACAGACAGACCCATGTTTATGAAGGAAAATATGACATATCCCTATTTCACTTCTCATCACATACTTAACACCTCTAGACGGAATCTGTGAGAATGCAGTTGGAAGAGGAAATCATTTGGTATATTTAAAATCTGGATTTAATACTTTAGTATTTTTGTAACATGGAACTTTCTTAAAAATACCTGATAGACAAGATTAGTAGCCCTTCTTAAGTGCTCTTATTAATTCTTGTATCATACTGAAGTTAAATTGCTTATTTCCTTGTTTGTCTCTACTCCAAGCAACTTCAAGGCTTCTTAAGAATAGAGTGTGTCTTTTTTAGAGCATATTAATGCTTAGCATTTCCCAGAAACACAATGGGCATTTCTGGTCTTTCATTTCTGTTGAACAAAGCCAGAGATCACCAGAAACACTCCTACACTTAAATAAGTTGGGTTTATGACACTTGAAGCAAGGGAGAACATACATCACAGGGAACCCTAGGGTCCCTTAGTAAAAGAATATTAGGAAGGACTTATTATAGGATTTGGGTTTCTGTTAAATGACTTTAGGGCAGGACTCAGGAAATGCTGTTAATTCCATGATTAGATATGTTAATACATTCTATTTAGGAGAAGGTAAGACTAATCAAAGGCCACAGCTATCATTAGCAAAGCAGTAGCAGTGGTTTTTATCAACCAAATTAGAAGAATACATCATCTTTTTTGTTTTGTTTTTGGTTTGGACATTGTTCATGTTCTTGCCTCTGTTCAAACATGACTGCAGAATGGAATTTTTTGCTTATTTTGTTTTAATCTGTCAGAGTCATGGAATGGTCCTGTCTGCATTCTTTTGGAATCTAAAACATATTCTGTGACATGTTTTAGATTCCAAAAGAATATCAAGACCTATGCCATGGGTGCTAGACCACTCCCACTAATACTGAAGACTGCCTGCTAGTCTCAGGCCAACGTCCGAATGGCAGGGACTACATGTATCATGTTTTAAAAAAATCAATTAATGAATTGCTTAATGCTGTTTTCTTTCTCAGCAACAGATCCATTGTTTCAGGACTTATCAATTGCCTAAGAATTCATTAAAAATTTTAGAAGTCCCCTTGTTTGAAACTAAGTCTGCCAATCCCTTCACTACAAACTCTCAATGCTTTCTAGTGAATAGTCTTCAAAGATGGTCTCTATCAAGTCCTCCCCAACCTCTAATTGCGTGGCATCTCATTCATCAAGAAGTAAAGTTCATTTCCATTTCTCTTAATTCAGAGGTAGTTTTAAATTTTGTTATGATCAATTGAGTAGAACTAAAGTAATGCCATTTCACTTCCAGCGGCAGACTTTAGGAAGTGTGGTTGGCTCTACCTTTTTCTTGGAAGACTTCCACCATTCAAGAAGCCTGATTATTCACCTTACTATGAAGATACCCAATCTAACTAGCAAATAAAGGTTATATGGAGAATCACTGATGTATCATGCATGTAAAAAAAGGTCCTTTTCAATGTTTCAGCTCAGCTTAACCCCCAACTGAACACAACAGGGTGACTAAACTTATGCAAGACCAATAGAAGAACCATTTAGTCAAGAAACAGAATTGTGAGCAAATAAAATAGTTGTTCGTTGGGATAATTCTTACATAGCATCAAATACCTGTACTATCCCAGAATAAGACCTCAAACTGTTTAGTTGTCCACTTGTCCAAAAGCAAGGTATTTTTTTGAAAGTCAGAACTATAACAAAAAACAGAAAATTACTTGAGTTTTCATTAAGAATATTGATAAAGCATACAATTCCAAAAGTTTCTTTCTCTTACCAAATTGTAGAAGAAATTTTAAGCAAGAAAATGTTAATGTATAACTTTAAGTTCTACTAGGTTCATTAGAGAAATTTTACAACAAATATGAAAGGATTATCCATTTAAGTATTTCCATAATAATTCTTGATTTAAGAGCATTACAATTAGCAGTTCTAAAAAACCACTAATGTGCCCTAAATGAACAACCTTGTGATCTAATGTAATATAAGAAGGCAGAATAGAAGACACAGAATTAAATAGCAGATTATTTGAGACAATAATTTTGATATAGAGCTATATAGGTGATGGTAGGAAAATCAGACAAAGCTTCCACATCCACAGTTGGTAGGGTAACTTTTCTAACAGAAACATCAAGAAATTTTAGCAATATTGTGTTTGAACTAGAAAGAATGCTCCAACTTTCAAAAAATGTTTTTTGGTCTCTTTGAAAGAGACCTGCCAATCTGACTAGAATTTTCCTTAAGAAAGTAGATCCAAACCAGCACTTGAGCTACAGTTCCTTGAAAACCCAGAGTCCATATCCACAGAGTATATAGCATAGATGTCATTTTTTTCCAGATATCCATTTGGTTTGAAGCTTCTTCAAAATGCAAGTTACCAATTGTCTAATTTGATAAGGAAACAAATTCTCAAGAGTTTCTATAAACTATCTATTTCAAAGGACATAAGCTCTATCATGCACATTTCACAATGTGCTAAATTTAGTAATTGGTAACATTTAGAAGCTGTGTTACTTAGCAATAGTAATTTTTATTTTGATAATAACACACTTTCAAAAGCAATTATGATGATAAATTTTATGTGTCAAAGTCACTGGGCTAAGGGATGACCGAAAAGCTGGATTTGTCACTATAGGTGTTTCAGGAAGAATATTAACATTTGGATTAACCTTCCTGATCATTTGATGCATTAAGAATCTGAGTAGAACCAGAGAAAGGGCAATTCTATCTTTCTGAGCTAAGGCAACCACCTGCTTTCAAACATTCACTGAAACTCCTGGTTCTCAAGGTTTGAGGTTCAGACTAAATCATGCCACTGGCTTTTCTGCTTCCCCTGCTGCAGATAGAAGATCAAAGGATTTCATAATTCCATAAACAAATGCCCACAAGAGAGAGAGAAAGAGAGAGAGAGAGAAAGAGGGAAAGAGAGAGAGAGAGAGAGAGAGAGAGAGAGAGAGACATAATCTTCTATTGTTTTCCTTAGTTTGTGTAGCAATTGTATTAAAGGACCTAGGCTATTTGACTGAGCCTTTCCTCATATTTCTGATACCATTCTTATAATGGAAGCCCTGAAGATTGATGCCTAAAGTAAATTTAGTATAAAGTTTCACACTCCTGCACATTGTCTTAGAGACACACACAGGAAAGTGGAATGATGTGACCCCAGAAAAAAAGGGGATTATATTTTTAGCCATTCTTGGTACCAGGCAACCAAAGATACATAACTAGGAAGTAAGAATAATAATTGCAAAAGTTTGTTCTCTTCCCTATTGACTACAGGCTATTTAGCTCTTTAGCTTACTTGTTTAAAAAAAAAGAATCTGTAGTAAGCAAAATGTATAATTTCCCTGTGGCTTCTACTGGCTCAATAGGAGAGGCACCTGAGGTTTTCCAAAAGAGAAAGAAGCAAGAAACCACCGAATCAGGTGTCTGGCTGGCAAGGAAGCAGATACTAAAACTGCGGTCTGGTGGCTGGAATGGAGACAGCTACTGTGTGGTGCTGAGCATGGCAGAGTCCTGTGGACCTTTTAAACCCAGACTGGCAGGCAGCAACTTTCTAGGCATACATTTGCAGACTGCTGAAGTATTAGAAATGGAAAAGTTCTATAAGGATGAGAAATACTTTGACCTCAAACTGATGGCATTCTAACTGCAGGGGGGTTAAGATTTGGGGGAGGTGGGATGGATCACAGAAAAGACACAGATAAGTTAAAGGCTTGGTATGACTTTTAATTGTAACTCTGTTTTCAAGATATAGGAGCTATTCTTTCCACTTTTGCAGATAGGCTAAAATGAGTGCAGTGACCTTGGAGCACTGTGATTTGTGCAAGCTAATTGGGTTATAAATGATGGTATTCAGAAGACTGGGAATCAGAAATAATTTTCTAATTAGAACAGGTGGCCTCCAAGTGCAAATGTAAAAGTACTTAATTGAGACAGAAAATTTTAATTGGTAAGAGAAGACAAAAAGTAATTTCTTTTTGAAACTTCTGATTAAAATATGGTAACTATGTATAGAAATCATTCAGGAATGCAGTGTTCTTCAACTGTGGCATTTCTATCATTCTGGGGACTACATTTCATCCTGGCTAAGAATCATCTCATTCAGTGGAGGATGTCAGGATTTCTGTTCACTGAACATCATCTTAGGACCCACAGTCACTGAGCAAAAGCACTGCCACGAAATTTCAGAAAAAGGTAGAGGATGTACCAACTAAATGTGTATTTAATAAATACAAACTGCCAAATTTTGGTCTCTTCATGGTTCCTAGTATATTAAATTAATATGGCCTTGAGAACATACTGACATATTTCTGACATAATTTTGGTGAGACCAAAACGAATTGAAATGGGGGTGGGGGATGGCAGTGCATCTGAAACGTCATAAAGATGACAAATCCTAAGAAAAAAGTATTTTCCCTCTTTGTGATAGATTTAAAAATTTATGACTCAAATCTACTATTTCTAAGTAAGAGGGATCAGGTGATAAATGTATATATCATCTTTCAATGCAAGATTGCAAATTTGGGTGAATGACCTCAGAAAAGAAATGAGCCAAGTAGAAGTAGCAAAATCAATCACTGATCCTGTTGTGAAATAATGTCCACCCTCAACTCATATGGCAAAACCCTACCCCCTAATGTAATAGTATTAGAAGGTGGGGTCTTCGGGACACAATTAGGTTTTGGTGGGAACATGAAGGTGGAGCCCTCATGGGTAAAGTTAGAATTCTTAAAAGAATTGCACGAATTTGCTTCCCTTTCTTCCATGTGAGCACAGAGCTAGAGTATGGCTACCTATGAACCAGCAAGTAGGAACTCATCAGATGATTTATCAGCTAGCAATGTGATATTAAATTTACCAGACATCAGATCTATATGAAATAAATTCCCACTGTTTTTAAGATACCCAGTACCATGGTATTCTAATGTAATGGCCGGAAGAGAATAAAATAGTTCCCCTCTTACCAAGTGAAAAGAAAAGCTTAAGAGTGAGGTGAAGAAAGAGGCACCATGCTGAGGTTTTTCTGAACGTGGTTCAAGGATGCTTTCTGTCAGAGGAGATCAGGCATTTAATGGAAGTGGTTCCCTTTATGCTATAGCAGCAACACAAAACCCTTTGGCTTTTGTGCTGGGTGAGAGGGCTTCAATTTTCTACATATGGATACCAATTTTCACAGCACCATTTGTTAAAAAGACAAATGTTTATGGCACCTTTGTCTAGTGTCACATAACTGTATTTATGTGGGTTTGTCTCTGTGCCTTCTATTCTATTTTATTGGTCTTTTTGTCTGTTTTGGTGCCAGTACCATGCTGTTTTTGTTAGTATAATTCTGTAGCATTCTGGCATGCTCATTTTTTAACAGTTAGACAATAAGATTTAGACAAAGATAAAAAACATATATATATTGTCTGGGATTTTAAGCAATTAAGTTTAACATGAAGCTTACCTGTGATAATGTCAAATGATATAGGGAAAATGGGAAAAACAAGATTAAAAAGTTGAGGCACAACTTCAAAGCTTTTATCTTTTTGTCTGTTTTGTGTCTGTTGCCTATTAAATACATGAGTTTTTAAATGAGATACTGAATTCTATGTACCTAAAAAGTCTTTAGCATTCTCTCAAGAAATGCTCAGATTTCTTGATTTTTATTTTCTGAATTTATATTCATAAGAGGACTGTCTAGATTTTAAAGCCAGTTCTAGAATGTTTGAGTGTATAGTCAAAAAAATGAAAAAAAAAGGAGTCATTTTTTAGGTGCCCTTTAACAAATGAATTGAAAAAGACAATGTGATATATATATCACATATATATATTTATATATATATAAAAGACAATGTGTATATATATGTCTATACATATATATATATATATACATATATATATAGTATATAAGATGGAACATTACTCAGCCTTAACAAAGAATGAGATTTTGGTATTTGTTGGTAAATGGATGGAGTTAGGGAATATCATGTTAAGCAAAACAAGTCAAACCCAAAAATCCCAAGGCCTAGTATTTCCTCTGATATGGGGATGCTAATTCATAATAAGCAGGGTGTTAGGGAAATAGAGCTACTACATATTAGGTAGAGGGGAGGGAAGGGAGGGGAAAGGATATGGGGGTAGGAAGGATAGTAGAGTGAAACAGATATTATTACCTCATATGTATATGGCTGCATGACCAGTGTGATCATACAGTATGTATAATCAGAAAAAGGAGAGATTATATTCCATTTATGTACGATCTATCAAAATGCATAAATGCATTCTACTGTCACATACAACAAATTAGAACAAATACAAATTTTTTAAAAAAGATTTCTCATTGGAGGAGACAACCTATAATTTAAAATTCATTTCTTTATTTATTTTTGCAATTAGTAATATGTAACATGGCACATTCAAACAAATGGGAAAAGACAGATATAAAATATTCATGTTTTTTAACAATTTAAATGTAAAAATAGTGACGTGGATACATAATCTTCTGGAAAGAAGACATTTTTCAGTTCTGTCAGTTTAGAGCTGATATTTTGTTCTTTTGTGTGCTTCCCCATCCTCCGTAACTGAGTAGTGACAATACTGATTATATTGATACCCCTTGGCATTTGTTTTATTTTCTACCTATTATATACATACATTATGTATAAATATTTTTATATATGTGTATAAATCTAATAGATTATGAAATTAAATGATTAAAATGTCAGTTTCCCCCAACTTAATCTGTAGATTCAACACAATTAAATCAAAATCCCAGAAAACTGTTTTGAAAATGTCAACACAAATTTTCTAAATTTTATATGGAATGCAGAAAATCTAGAACAGCCAACACAATGCTAAATAAAAAGTACAGAATTGGAGGAATTGCATTTCCAGGTCTAATACTTCCTTAGTATAAAGTTACAGTAATCAAGAGTACTATTGGCAAAAATAAATGTGTTTAGATTAATGCAACAGATTATACAACCTACAATAGGCACAGAAATTTAGTGCACTGATCTTTAATAATGGAGCAAAGGCAACTCAATAAAGGAAACATAATTATTCCAATGAATCATGATTTGACAATTGGATATCCTTACATAAAAATATAAGCAAGACAAAAACTTCACCTTTCATGAAAACTAATTTAAAATTGATCAAAGAATAAGATGTAAAATTTAGGATAATAAAGCTTATAAAAGAAAAAAGAAGGAATTATAAGTGATCCTAGATTTGGTGATTTTTTGGTACAATACCAAAAGCACAATCCATGAAAAAAAAAAAAGGCAAGTTAGATCTTAATAAAAATAAAAGATACTCTTAAAAGAAGAAAGATACGCTGGTCTCAGTGGCGTAGGCCTATAATCCCAGCAGCTCACAAAGCTGAGGCAGGAGAAGTGCAAGTTCAAAGCCAGCTTCAGCAAAAGCAAGGCACTAAGCCACTCAGTGAGACCCTGGCTCTAAATAAAACACAAAATAGGGCTGGGGATGTAGCTCAGTGGTCAAGTGCCCCCGAGTTCAATCTCTGGTTCCCTAACCCCCAAAAAAGAGAGAGAGAGAGAAACAAGTCATAGACTAGAAAAATGTATTTATGAGCACATAAATTATTCGTATCCAAAGTATACAAAGACCACTAAGGACTTAAAAGCAAGAAAACAAACAATCCACTTAGAGAACTGGACAAAGTATTTCAACATATATCTCATCCGAGAATATATACAGATGGAAAATAAGTGATAAAAAGGATGTTCCACATCATAAGTCATTAGAGAATTAAAAATTAAAACAATGAGATACTACTATACAGCTATTATGAATGGTTAAAATTTTAAAAGCTGACAATACTAATTGCTGGCTAGGATATAGTATAATAAAAAGGTAGAATAAAATTCTAGCAAGAATGCAAAATGATCCATAAGTTTTGGAAAATAGTTTAATTTATTTTTACAAAGTTTAAACAGTCTCACCAGATAGTTTTACCTATTTCACTAAATCTACCATGAAACCAGTGCTCATAACAGGACTAATTAATTTTTATATTATGGCATCTCAAACAGAGCATTTATTTCAAAAAATATATTTATATGTACATGTGTATTTATATATATATATATATACATATATATATATATATGGATAGGTGACTTGTTTTGACCACTTGATTTAATTCAGTGAAACAATTCATAGGTTCATCAAAACAATGCTAGCTTAACGTTTACTCAATTGTTTGGTTAGGTCTTTCAGAACTTTCAATTAAGATATAGGTTCAAAATAAAGACATTAATATCTTCTCCATATGCATTATTGCTTTTTCCTCCTTATGCATTAAATCCACTTTACAGGTGAATTTCTTAACCTTATATGGAAAGACTATTTTACTTAATTACATGGCTAAAAATTCATCAAAACCTATTTACATGAATTGGTTCTCTTGCTTTGTCTTAGGATTCTCTCCTTGTCTCCCAAGGTAGACAGAAACTTCCCTTATTTCATGATACATTTTCAATTAATTTGCTTGCATCACCATCACTACATGCACTTGCATAATAAATAAGATACATACATAAGATTCATTCATTTTACTGAAGTTGAAAATCCAAGTCTACTATTCATTAAGATTTTCTTTTGGATAAATGTAATTTCTTTACTCAAAATACAGAGTGGGCCTAACACTTGCAACTACATGAAGGACTGGACATTCTGAAAGGTCCATAGTTTGCTGTGAAATACACAGATGTTGTTTCTGTTATTAAATTATATACATAATAGTAAACTATTCTGAAAAGTTATTTCAGATCTTATTTTCATGTAATCTAGATTGTATAAAACTATTTGCTTTTTAGTTTTCAATTTATAAAGATACAAACTTAGGAGCAATTTGTAAGATAATAAAAATATTAACTAAAACATTTCATATTTTCAACAATATCTGTTGCATCATAAAGGTTTATAAATCTATCTGTTGCACAAATTTCTTGCTTTCATAAAATTTCTTGGAACAGATTCATCATTTTGCTTTGCCATAGATCAGCCAAATGTGCAAAACAATTCCCCAAACAAAACTCTGCATTAAAATTTAAAACAGAATTTTACCCACTTAAAAAAAAATTATCTCAGTTTACTTGCTCAGAGATCAATTAAAAAACTGCTAGCAAACTTTTTAAATGTAAGATAAAATTCAATTTTTAATATAAAATTATTTAGTTAATATGAAGTTAAATTATTAACTTATTTTCCCATAGAGCATAGTAATTATGAAATATTACATAGACAAAATGTTCAAATGTTGACTTGAATTTAATGCATTATTTATTGCTTCATTTATACTTTTGAAAGTAAATTTTAATCTGAAATTTAGAAATATTTCTTTTAATAATATTTTTAAATAATCATGATTGTACAAAAGTGGATCTATGAGATTTTTAAGATTTCGATTTTTTAATATGTTGAGAAAAGTACTGATGCAATCCATTATTATATTAATGGAAAGAGTTAAAAATAAAAAAAAATCTTTGAACTATGCGCATATATTCCTTTCTTCAGTTTTGAAAACAATGGCATGGACTTCATTTTCAGATTAGAAAAGTGAGACTTCGAAATTAATATTAAATTTTAAAAGGTGGGAGAATAGTAAGAAAAAGAGTATTACTAGAAACTTCTCAAAGAAAATGTATCGAACATATATTTGATGACAATCAGTGACAAACCTCATCTCCAAAGATAACTAAATTAAAATGCAATGTCTGCTGTCCTTGAAAGAAAAGTTTCCAGACAATTACAGAGGGAAAAAGTTGTGAAGACACAGTGAAAAGGTGCCCATCTACAAGCCAAAGAAGAACACTCCAGAAGAAACCTACCCTGCTATCAATAACCTGACCTTGAATTTATGGCCTCCAGAATTGTGATGGAATAACATTCCTTTGTTTAGTAATCTTAGCATATTAGTACATCCAACAAATGAATTTAAACATATACATACAAATATATGTGCATGTATTTTACATATTTACTAAGTTAATTAAATTGATGAAATAGAATTAAGTGTATATTAGGTGAATTACTTAAATTAATAAAAAGATCATAAACCCTAAGAAAAAAAATAAATTTCAAACTTCATAGCAATTGAAAATAATTCTCAAAAATTTAAATCCAGTAAAAATTAAAACTGCTACATAAAAATAAAGAGTTCATTAAAACAGTAAATGCAACTGAAGTTGTAATCAAGAAATATTCTCATATTTAAATGTTTCCTTTAGCAATCATATAAGAAAATAAAATAATAAAGCATTCAACTAAAAATGAATTTGAAAATTAAGAACAAATGAAAGTAAGTCGTGTTAGGTTTCTCTAGAGAAAAAGAATCAACAGGAAATATAATTATAAAAAAGGATTTATTAGATTGGCTTATGTGACCAGAAGCTGGATTAGACCACAGTGGCAGTCTGCAGGCTGGAGAGATGGAAGAACCAGTAGCTGTGCAGTCCAAGAGGTTGGAGCCTTAGAACAAGAGGGGATCAGTAGTGCTACCCAAGTCCAAGTCCAAAAGGCTTCTGGAAACACCCTGGAGAATCACTGTAAGAGCCTGCTTTGGAGAGTGAAGAAGCTAGAATCTGATATCCTCAGCTATTTCAAGGACAGTTATACATTAAAAATATATGATTGGGGCTGGGTGTGTAGTTCACTGGAGGAGTATTTGCCAGTTGAGAAAACCAGGAACATTTGTAGGTCTACTAATAATAATAGAAGAAAATCAAATGGTCACTTAATGAAAATCGATAGGTCTCTTGCATGCCAACATGAAGTTAGTGAAATCATAGGCTTTTCATTCATGGAAAGCAGATATAAGTGTCTATTTATTTATTTAGCAGCACTGGGACTTGAACCCAGGGACCTAGTGCATGCTGGCAAGTGTTATACTGCTAAACTACATTCCCAGCTCTTATTATTTTGGTCTTGTTAAATTGCCAGGCTGGTCTCAAACTGATCCTTCTGCCTCAGGTTCCAAGTAGCTGGGACTACAGGCATGTATCACCAGGCCAGGCTAGCTCATGTACATTTTTCCATAGAACAGAATGCTAATCCCTAATAGTTAAAAACATTCCAAGAAAATTCTCCTTGTCTGAATCTGCTCCACTCTCACTTCCAGCCCATGACACAAAAAATCAAAGTTATTTAAGGAGTTTGGTCATATGCTGCTTGTTTACTTACTCTGATATCACTACTCACAAGAAAGGGAGTTCTGTGTCAGTTATCAATATTTTCTCTTAGTGATATATTTTCTGGCTTATAGATTATAGCTATGATTTCAAGACTGTGGCAATTAACATAATTTCTTAGGTTTTGGCAGAGAAAAATAATTTTCTAATCTTATAGTCCATCACTCATTTCAGCTTGCACTTAAAAAAAGAAGAATAGGAATTCATGTTTAGGTGTACATTACCCATTTTTTTTTCACCCTAGAACTTCTGTTTCTCTTTCAAACCTGCTACAGTTTTTATTTTTTCATTTTTTATTTTTGGTATCAGGGATTGAGCTCTGGGGCACTCAACAACTGAGTCATATCCCCAGCCCTATTTTGTATTTTACTTAGAAACAGGGTCTCACTGAGTTGCTTATCACCTCATTTTTCCTGAGGCTGGCTTTGAACTCATGATGCTCCTACATCAGCCTCCTGAGCCACTGGGAGTCCAGGCATGCAGCATGGTTCCTGGCTAAATTATTTATTTTTTAAAAATTTTCTTCCATATTTTTATTGGTACATTATAGTTGTACATGATGGTGGGACTTATTTTATATATTCATTACATGCACAAAATATAACAATACAATTTGGCCAATATCATTTCCCAGTAATTTCCTTTTCCTACCCTTCTCCCTCACAATTGTCCCTTTCCTCTACTAATCTCCCTTAGATTTCCATAAGATCCCTCCCATCACCTTTCATTTCCTTTTACCTCTGTGGCTTCCACATATGTGAGAAAACATACAATTAACTTTCTAAGTTTGGCTTATTTCACTTAACATAATGCCCTCAAAATTCATCTATTTTTCTGCAAATGACATAATTTCATTCTTTACGGCTGGAAATAAAACTTCATTTTACATATGTACCACATTTTCTTTATCATTTGTCCATTGATGAACTTCTAGCACAGTTCCACAATTTGGCTATTGTGAATTGTTCTGCTATAAACATGGGTATGCATTCAAATCTATAGTATGCAGTCTTTTAATTCTTTAGGATAAATATCAAGAAGTGGTATAGCTGAGTGTTATAGTTTGGATGTGAGGTATCCTCTTAAAGCTCACATGTGAGACACTGCAATAAGGTTCAAGGAGAAATGATTGAGTTACAGCATTAACCCTATCAGTTGATTAATCCCTGATGGGATTAACTGAGTGGTAACTGGAGGCAGTGGGGTATGGCTGGAGGATATGGTTCAATGGGGGCATGGTCATGGGGTATATATTTTGTTTCTGGAGAGTGGAGACTCTCTCTCTGCTTCCTGATCCACATGTAAGCTGCTTCCCTCTGCCACACTCTTCTACCATGATGTTCAGCCTCACCTGGAGCCTTGAGGAATGAAGCCAGCTTTCCATGGACTAAGACCTCTGAAACTGTGAATCCTCTAATAAGCTTCTACTCCTCTACAGTTTTTCTCATTGGATCTTTTAGTTGCAGCAGTGAAATAGCTGACTAAAACACTGAGTCTATATGGTGGTTTCATCCCTAGACTTTTAAGGAAACTCCACTATGATTACCAAAGTGGTTGTAATAATTTACAGTCCTACCAACAATGTAAAAGTGTTCCTTTTTCTCCATATTCTCTGCAGCATTTATTATTGTTTGTATTCCTGATGGCTGCCATTCTAACCAGAATGAAATAAAAATTTCAGTGTAGTTTTGATTTGCATTTCCCCAATTGCTAAAGATGTTGAACATTTTTTTCATATATTTGTTGACCATTTATATTTCTTCTTTTGGTGAGTGTTTGCTTAGCTCATTTGCCTTCTATTAATTATTTTTCGGTATTGTTTAAGCTCTTGATAAATTCTAGCTATTAATCCTCTGTCAGAAGAGTAGTTAACAATGATTTTCTACCATTCTGAATGTTCTTTCCTCACATTATTAATTATTTCTTCCACTATGCAGAAGTTTTTCAATGTTTATTAACACCTGGCATTGTTTCCTGAGCTTTTGGGATCCTATTGAGAAAGTTGCTGCCCAAGCCAATGTGTTGGAATATTCGCCCTTGCATTTTCTTCAAGGAGTTGCATAGTTTCTAATCTAATTCCTATGTCTTTGATTCATTTTGAGTTGAATTTTGTGCAGGGTGAGAGATAAGGGTGTATTTTCATTCTTTTTTTACAGATGGATAACCAGTTTTCCCAGTACTATTTTTTATAAAGGGCTTCTTTTCTCCAGCATGTTTCTGGCTCTTTTGGAAAGGATCAGTTGCCTACATCTGTGGGTGTTTGTCTCTGTCTTATATTCTGTACCACTGGTCTATGTATCTGTTTTTATGGCAGTACCATGCAGTTTTTGTTACTATTGCTCTGTACTATAATTTGAAGTCACATATTGTGATGACGCCATCATTTTTCTTTTTTATTCTCCTAAATGAATTTTAGAACTTTTTTTTTCTAGTTATGTAAAAAATGTAATAGGCATTTTGATAGGCATTGATTTTGGTAATATGGCCATTTTAACAACATTATTTCTACCTAATTATACCTATCAATGAATATGGGCAATCTTTCCATCTTCCGATGTCTTACTTAATTTCTTTCTTCAGTGTTCTATAGCTTTCATTGTTAAGGGTTTTCACCTCCTTATATTTATTCCTAGGTTTTGTTGTTGTTGTTTGTTTATTTTGCTTTGTTTTGCTTTGTTTTGTTTTGTTTGGAGGCCATTGTATATGGAATTGTTTTTCTGATTTCTTTCTCAGTAGATGCATTAGAAGTGTATAGGAAAATTATTGATTTTTATGTTGATTTTGGAACCTGATACTTTGTTTAATTTGTTTATTAGCTCTAGCTCTTGCCTAATTTCTCCGGCTAGAATTTCTAGTACTGTATTGAATAGGTGTGGTGAGAATGGACATTCTCATCTTGTCCAGGCATTTGAAGACAATGCTTTCAGTTTGTCCCCATTCATTAGCTTTATATTTTCATATATACTTTTTATCATGTTGAAGTAGGTTCCTTCTATCCATAGTTTCTTCAGTGTTTTCATCATGAATTGTCAAGAATATCTTTATAGTGATATTAAAATCTCAACTGCCGCAGCAGTATTTTTCAGCATTCTTTAAAAATGGTTATTTCTGATAATGTTTCAGAAATGTATATTCAAAGAAACAAGAAACGAACTTTACATGTGTTTTACCTAAAATGAGTATATGCTTTGAAAAGTGATCTTAAGTCATTTACATTTATTCCTACAATATTTTAAGCTACTATTTATCATATTTCCTTTTTTTGTTGTTGATTTTTGTTTTTATTTACTTATTGATTCATTGAACACAAATGGAGTAGAGCTATTGTTTCACTGGTTGTACACAAAGTAGAGTCACACCATCTGTGCGTTCATGCATGTACACAGGGCAATGGTATCAGTCACACATTCTGTTATTAATTTTACCCCCATCCCGCCCCCACTCCTCCCTTCCCTCTATGTTATCTATCCTTCCTCCATTCTTGCCACCCTTCCCCCCCACATTATTCATTATCATTCATTTATCAGAGAGACCATTCAGCCTTTGGATTTTTGGGATTGGCTGATCTCACTTAGCATAACAGTCTCCAACATCATCCATTTACCTACAAATGCCATAATTTTATTCTTCTTTATGGCTGAGTAATATTCCATTGTGTATATATACCACAGTTTCTTTATCCATTCATCTACTGAAGGGCATCTAGGTTGATTCCATAATCTAGCTATTGTGAATTGAGCAGCTATGAACATTGATGTGGCTGCATCACTGTAGCAATCTGATTTTAAGTCCTTTGGGTATAGGCCAAGGAGTGGGATAGCAGGGTCAAATGGTGGATCCATTCCAAGTTTTCTAAGGAATCTCCACACTGCTTTCCAGAGTGGCTGCACCAACTTGCACTCTCACCAGCAATGAATGAGTGTACCCTTTTCCCCACATCCTCACCAACACCTGTTGTTGCCTGTGTTCTTGATAAAAGACATTCTAATTGGGGTAAGATGAAATCTTAAGGTGGTTTTGATTTGCATTTCTCTTATAAACGAGGGATGTTGAACATTTTTTCATAAATCTGTTGATTGCTTGTAGATCGTCCTCTGTAAAGTGTCTCTTCATTTCCTTGGCCCATTTATTGATTGGGTTATTAGTGTTCTTGGTGTAAAGATTTTTGAGTACTTGGTAGATTCTGGAGATTAGTGCTCTATCTGAAGTGTGTGTGGCAAAGATTTTCTCCCACTCTGAAGGCTCTCTCTTCACATTGCTGATTGTTTCCTTTGCTAAGAAAAAGCTTTTTAGTTTGACTCTATCCCAATCATTGATTCCTGCTTTTATTTCTTGTGCTTTGGGAGTCATGTTAAGGAAATCTGGTCCTAGGCCAACATGATGAAGATTTGGACCTATTTTCTCTTCTATTAGGTGCAGAGTCTCTGGTCTGATTTCTAGGTCCTTGATCCACTTTGAGTTGAGTTTTGTACAGGGTGAGAGATATGGGTTTAGTTTCATTTTGCTGCATATGGATTTCCAGTTTTCCCAGCACCATTTGTTGAAGAGGCTGTCTTTTCTCCATTGCATGTTTTTGCCTCCTTTGTCAAGTATGAGATACCTGTATTTCTGTGGGTTTCTCTCTGTGTCCTCTATTCTGTACCATTGATCTACCTGTCTATTTTGGTACCAATACCATGCTGTTTTTGTTAATATTGATCTGTAGTATAGTTGAAGGTCTGGCATTGTGAAACCCCCTGCTTTCCTCTTCTTGCTAAGGATTGCTTTAGCAATTCTGGGTCTCTTATTCCTCCAAATGAATTTCATGATTGCCTGCTCTATTTCTATGAGGTCCATCATTGGGATTTTAATTGGAATTGCATTGAATTTGTATAGCATTTTTGGAAGTATGGCCATTTTGACAATATTAATTCTGCCTATCCAAGAACATGGGAGATCTTTCCATCTTCTCAGATGCTCTTTAACTTCTTTCTTTAGTGTTCTGTAGTTCTCAGTGTAGAGGTCTTTCACATCTTTTGTTAGATTGATTCCCAAGTATTTTATTTTTTTTGAGGTTAATGTGAATGGGGTAGTTTTCCTAATTTCTCTCTCAGAGGATGCATCACTTACGAATAAAAATGCATTAGATTTATGAGCATTAATTTTATATCCTGCTACTTTACTGAATTCCTTAATGAGTTCCAGAAGTTTTCTGGTGGAATTCTTAGGATCTTCTAAATAGAGAATCATGTCATCAGCAAATAGGGTTAGTTTGATCTCTTCTTTTCCTATTTGTACTCCTCTAATTTCTTTGGTCTGTCTAATTGCTCTGGCTAGAGTTTCAAGAACAATGTTGAATAGTAGTGGCGAAAGAGGGCATCCCTGCCTTGTTCCAGTTCTGAGGGGGAATGCTTTCAATTTTTCTCCATTTAGAATGATGTTAGCTGTGGGCTTAGCATAGATAGCCTTTACAATGTTAAGGAATGTCCCCACTATCCCTATTTTTTCTAGTGTTTTGAGCATGAATGGGTGCTGTATTTTATCAAATGCTTTCTCTGCATCTATTGAAATAATCATGTGGTTCTTGACTTTAAGTCTGTTGATGTGGTGAATTACATTTATTGATTTCCGGATGTTGAACCAACCTTGCATCCCCCGGGATGAAACCCACTTGATCATGGTGCACTATCTTTTTAATATGCTTTTGTATGTGGTTCACTAAAATTTTGTTAAGAATTTTTGCATCTATATTCATTAGAGATATGGGTCTGAAATTTTCTTTCCTCGACATGTCCTTCTCTGGTTTTGGTATCCGGGTGATATTAGCTTCATAGAATGAGTTTGGAAGGGTTCCCTCCTCCTCTATTTCGTGAAATACTTTGAGGAGTATTGGAATGAGCTCTTCTTTGAAGGTCTTGTAGAACTCGGCTGTGAATCCATCTGGTCCTAGACTTTTCTTGCTTGGTAGGTTTTTGATGACTTCTTCTATTTCATTGCTTGAAATTGATCTACTTAGGTTGTGTATGTCCTCCAGATTCAGTTTGGGTGGCTCATATGCCTCTAGGAACCTGTTGATGTCTTCCATGTTTTCTATTTTGTTGGAGTATAAATTTTCAAAGTAGCTTCTTATTATGTTTTGTATTTCAATTGTGTCTGTTGTAATATTTCCATTCCCATCACGAATTTTAGTAATTTGGAGTTCCTCTCTCCTTCTTTTCGTTATCGTGTCTAAGGGTTTATCAATTTTGTTTATTTTTTCAAAGAACCAACTTTTTGTTTCGTGAATTTTTTGAATTGTTTCTTTTGTTTCAATTTCGTTGATTTCAGCTCTGATTTTGATTATTTCCTGTCTTCTACTACTTTTGGTGATGATCTGTTCCTCTTTTTCTAGGGCTTTGAGCT